>JACVVK020000234.1:805000-872500 GCA_018292915.2 Batillaria attramentaria
AAGGCTGTTTGCCACAACGCTGTAAGGCTGTTTGCCACAAAGCTGTAAGGCTGTTTGCCACAAAGCTGTTTACCACAACGCTGTAAGGCTGTTTGCCACAACGCTGTAAGGCTGTTTGCCACAACGCTGTAAGGCTGTTTGCCACAACGCTGTAAGGCTGTTTGCCACAACGCTGTAAGGCTGTTTGCCACAAAGCTGTAAGGCTGTTTGCCACAAAGCTGTAATGCTGTTTGCCACAAAGCTGTAAGGGTGTTTGCCACAAAGCTGTTTGCCACAAAGCTGTAAGGCTGTTTGCCACATAGAAGGATGTTTCATTTGGCCACTGCGACCGTTGTCGTGACTGTGGCTTCTAATATTAAAGAAATACGATTTTCTTTGCGCCTACGGGGCTTTCGGTGGTCTAGTGGTTAAGAGACCTGTCACCAATGCGAGAGGTCAGGGGTTCGAGTCCCACTCGGGGCAAAGAATATTTCATTCTCGTATGTGGCACCGTTCATCCGGGCCGATCGTCGGGGGTTCTCTCCGGGTACTCCGGCTTCCTCCCCCTCTGCTTTGGAAATGTTCAGCCCACCAAATATGAAATATAAATGCAATTCTAAATTCTGAAATTTAAATAGCTCAGCTGACCCTTCGCACCACGTGATTGTAATGTGTTTATGTCCAGTGTGTGAGAGAATGCGTGTGCTTCACGTGAGCGTGCGTGTTGGGTTCAGTTCGCGGCGCTTCAAGTTGAGCCCATTCATGTAACTGGGTAAAGCGCCTATACAATACTCATTATTATTATTACGGGCCATTCCTGAACAGACTGGGACTAGACAAAGCTTCTAAAAATAGCTACTGATCAGTGCCGTCTAGCTAGTCCTCAGTCCACAACCAGATAATGTAACGCCGTCTGCTCAGAACGCGGTACACTTCTACAACAACTGATACGCCGGCCAAAGTCATCACAAAATTAATGGTCTGACTGAGGTACCGCTACATCGTGATCCAAGTGACTGATTCTGATGTGCGGAGTCAGGACATTCGATGAAAAGTTTTCCACATGCTTTTCTATGCCTGCCATACGGTATTGAGACTTTTAAGTTTTCTCAATGGCCGTGTTGCTAACTCTAACTCATGTTGGCTGTCCGTTACTCGAGCGATTCAAACGACATCATAAATATAACTGCCACGCCGCTATAATCGTGGGATCTTCGGTGGCTCAGTTTTTTTTTTTTTTTTTTTTTTCTGTTTTTGTCATATATATATACATTATAGTGACAGAGACATTACAATACAGCACATAACTAAACGAACCAAGACATTGATACGTGTGCATTCCATGCTTAACAATACTACAGTATAGTTACCTTATATAGACCGTGATACAGTCCAATGTATTATTAGTGATGTGGTATTTAGCACGTACAATAGAAAGTCGCATATGATTGAGCACACACACACACACACACACACACACACACACACACACACACACACACACTTTTCCATCTTTCTACACTTTTAAGAGGAGTGATCGACAGCAACATTGCGTGTTTCATTCTAAACAGACCATATCTACATACATGTATGTATATCTAGTCCGTTTACATAAACACATACACATAACTATATGTACCCACATATATGTATGTATACGTACATGTATGCACACATATAAATTAGACACACAGAAACAGATTACGTCTTTATGTTTCACTGACTGTACATGTATGTATTACTTTTGTTGCATAAGGCGTTGGTATGGCAACCATTTCATCCTGAATTTGTTTATAGTTCCCCCTACCACATGACGGTATTCTTCAATGTGATATCTGTTTTTCAGAATTGACCTAAATGCAGCTATATTTGGAAGGGTTTTCTGTAATTTACTTTTGTAAATATGAAATTTTGCTAATAAAATAATCA
Organism: Batillaria attramentaria; assembly: GCA_018292915.2. Taxonomy (NCBI): domain Eukaryota; kingdom Metazoa; phylum Mollusca; class Gastropoda; family Batillariidae; genus Batillaria; species Batillaria attramentaria. Next base: position 806,909 of record JACVVK020000234.1, read on the forward strand.
AATCCATAACTGCGTCTGTTGCGTAGTTTTCTTTGACACCTAGTATGACAAGAATGCCTGAAAGTTCTAAGTTATCGCAGTGCATACAGTTATCCTGAATCCATTTCAGTGTGTCTGCCCAAAACCTCTGTACATAGGGACAATCCCAGAATAAATGAACTAACGTTTCTTCACTATTATGACAAAAAGTGCATATAGGTGATGCAGAAATATTTCGCAGATAAAGAAATCTGTTCGTTGGAAGTAACCGATGGAGAACTCGTAACTGGAACCATCTAAGTTGAGAGTCAACTGTTGACCGTTTAACCTTTAAAAAAATTGCTTTCCAATTAAAATCTGTGTCGAATTGCTGTGTCCATTTCTGTATGCATTTAGGATGTAGTTTTAGGTCAGTTATAAACAAGTTATACACCGCTTTGGTTCCACCAATAAGAATAATTCTCCAGACTTTCGGAAAGTATGCATTATTACTTTTGGTTGTTGTTACTATTCCCAGTTTTTGCTTGTATCTCGATATGGCACGTACAACACCAGCATGTACCAAAAAGTTGGTTGACAGACCTGGGTATTTGTTCATAAAGTTCTGGTAAGTCAAAAACTCACAATTGTCATCTAACAGGTCACTTATTGTCAATATCCCATAATCAATCCATTCTGGTATGTGTACCGTCTTATTATCTCTAACAACATATTTATTGTAGTGGATAAAGTCTGACAAAAAATCGATATCACAACTTGGTATACATTTTTCACACATTTTCTTATAATGTTTCAAAACGTCAGTCCAAAACATATTACCACAGTTGCATATAGGAATATTAGCATATTCCCCTCCGACCATCATTAGCTTCTCAATGTCAGGGTAAATTCTTACTATCATCTTCTTCAAGTAACTATCATTGCAGGTGAAAACCCTTTTCAACCAGCTGATTTTCATTGATGAAATAAAGGAGTAGACATCAAGCATTCTCAGTCCGCCGTATTCATATTCAGAGCAGACAACCATTTTGTTTATTTTAGCCGGTTTTCCATCCCAGAGAAACTTGTAGAACAAGTTATTTAATTTATTCAGAACCGTCGCAGGGGGATCGGGGAGATTCGTAAGCAAATGGATAATTTTAGAAATAGCAAGAGTTTTAACAACTGTTATTTTACCGAACGGTGTCAACTGGCGCTTAGACCATACAGATAACAAACGTTGAATATCCTCCACTTTGTTTGCATAATTCAAAGTAAGAATATCATCAATATTGGTGGAGAACATGACACCAAGCACCCTAAAGACAGTGGGGTTCCAGACTAGATTCAGCTCAGGCAAGTACCCAAGTCTTGAGTTCCTGCATGAACCAATCCATACAACCGATGATTTATTATAATTAATCCTTAGACCAGATATTGATGAGAAAAAGTCTAGACATTGAATACAGCTCTCAAAAGATTCTCTGCTGCCATCTAAGTACATTGTTGTGTCGTCGGCAAATTGCGAAAGCAAAGCTTGCAGGTCATCGGCTATCTTTATCCCCTTTATTTCTGGATTATTTCTAATGAGCAAGGATAGGATTTCTGCGCATATAAGGTACAAATATGGCGAGCACGGATCGCCCTGCCTTACGCCTCGTTTAACATCGAACCAACTAGAATATCCACCATTTACAGAAACGCAAGCATTAATTCCATTGTAAAAAGTTTTAATCCAATGTTTTATGTCCTTACCAAAGTTGAAGAAATCGAGAGATTTTTCAACAAATGACCAAGCAATGCTATCGAAAGCTTTTTCAAAGTCAATTAGTAGTAATAAACCTGGTATTCTATTGTTATCGGTATAACACATTATGTCGTATAATAGTCTTATGTTCTCACCAATATATCTGCCAGCCATGAATCCTTTTTGGTCTTCGTGAATAATCCTATGAAGAACTGTCTTGAGACGAGCAGCAATACATGCTGAGGCTATTTTGTATGCTGTGTTTAATAAAGTTATTGGACGCCAGTTTTTCAGAGACTTTTTATCTTTACCCTCTTTCGGTATACACGTAATTATACCCTGTCTTTGAGTGACAGACATACAACCTGAGCAAAACGCATAGTTAACAGATCGTACTAGAAAAACACCTAAATCGGACCAAAAAAACTTGTAGAATTCTGTTGTGTATCCATCAGATCCGGGGCTTTTGTTGTTCTTCATGTTTTTGAGTGCAGTTAATGCTTCATCCATGGTGATCACACCTTCAATACTATCACTCTCTTCTTGGCTGAGCGATGGACCAGCAACAATAGAAGACAAATCAACATCTCTAATCTCTTCTTCTCTGGAGGAGTATAATTTACTGTAGAAAGATTTTGATTCTTCCCTAATCATTTGTTGGTCTGTAACTATATCACCGTTTTCTGTCTCTAAACAATACATAGATTTTTCCACAAAATGTCGTTTCTCCATGTTACAAAAATATCTTGATGATTTTTCACCCTCCTGAATCCACTTTGCTCTGGACCTGACTATAACACCATCAATATATTTTTTCCTGAGTAACTGTAAAGCTTCTTTCTTCTGTTCCAGTAAATTTACAGAACTATCAGTAATATTTTTTTCAAGTTCTGATATCTCCCTAATGAGACCTTCCTCCTCCTTCCTCTCCTCCCTCTTTTTATAAGAAGCATAAGATATGGTTTTCCCTCTAATTTCTAAAAGCATCATTTCAAAGAACAACTGGTCATTAATTAAGAGTTCTAAATGCTGATTGTCAACCTTTCCAATATTATCTCTGTCATAAGCAAAGATGCCATACTGTTTTTTAAGGTCAAGGATAGTATTTTTCACTAATTCTACATATTGTTTATCCTTTAAAAGAGCATTGTTGAACTTCCAATACGGCCTATCTCTCTTCTGCACTGTTGTTTTAAATTCTAGGGTAATAATACTATGGTCTGAACGATAACCTGGTTTAATCAAAGCTTTGTCTAAATCTACCATTAAGTGCTCCGACATCAGAAAATAGTCTAGACGTCCCTGTTGAGTGGAATTAAACCTTCGCCATGTAAATTGTTTTTTATTAGGGTTAAGCTCACGCCAAACGTCAATCAAGTTATACGTTGCTATCATGTCATGTATAGTCTGTCTTGCGCGAGGACGACTCACAAATCTATACCTAAATGCATCAATGTCAGCATTCAAGGTTATGTTCCAATCTCCACCAAGGATGATGTGTTCATTTCCCAACTTGTCAATTTCATCCATTACAGTTTCGAAAAATAATGGCGAGTCTGTACCACTTGGACCATAAATGTTGCCCAATGTGATTCTTTTACTTAATACCTCAATATCTAGAAATATGTAACTACCAGCCCCACCTCGTACAACACTGTGTATTTTATAATGGAAATTATTATTAAAAAAGATGCCAACACCCTTGCTGTTTGTGTCCATACCATTCAGAACACATTCAAAGCCCCACATCGCTCTGACATAATTTTCTGATACTGTTCTCAAATGTGTTTCTTGTAATAGGATAATGTGTACATTTTGTCTTCTCAGGTATTCAAACACATCTTTTCGTTTGTGGTAGTCACCGATACCATTTACATTCAAACTTAAGATTCTAAGCGTGTCTGTACTAGCCATTCAGATAAGCATAAGACTGGTAAGCTTGTGTATGCTGTCTAGACGAACTCCCCTTGTCAAAAACCAAAAGTAGCATTTTTGTATGGTGAAAAGTGTGAGCACAAAACACATACACAAACAGACTAACACAACGAATATACAAAACACAAAAAAAACAACGAACCGTTTTCATTGGGACGACCGCTCAAAAAGTGGCCCACCTGCCGAATGATGGAGAATCCACAATCAAGGTCGCTGACCAATACGAACATGCCGCCCCACGCCGCTTTGCGAGTATCGACACTCGGCGAAATTAGCCGTTATACATGACTCATACACTCTCACTAGAGCATTTCACTGTCGTGTATGCCTCCTGCCACGACCTTGAGGCCTTCGCTGTATTAGGAGAGAAACACAGAAATGTAATCCGTGCAGAAGACACCACCTGACCATGGCCATATTTACACTGAGTTAGGCTACGTCACTGCTCTGTCACGTGATGCGCATCAAGATTACCTTTCCTTGTGAATGGAAATATGTCACGTTTACTACTACACACGAAAGGAATGCACTCGCATTTATAAGCGTGCGAGTCAGCCGACGTTTGATCACGTGCAGCCAGTGAACTAATAACAGTATTTACGGGCAAAGTGTGCGGTCGCGCAGGGCAGCATGTCGTTTAACAAAGATACAACCATCCGGCAATGGGAGTGGTTGAAAAACCAAACAAAATGCATTCAAAACTTTGAATGGTCACTCAGCTGTGACGTACTGTACATGTATGTAAAAGCTCCTCGAGTGTCTGACTGAGTCGGAACCATATACAGTGACTGATAAGAGCTAGGGCTCCACTGAACTACCACCCGAATCACACACACACACACACACACACACACACACACACACACACACACACAGGTTGCTGTCACCTCAGTTGACACATGAAAATATTTCCATGACGTGAAACTGAAAGAGAAAAGAGTGGCAGGGGCGCCAGCAAAATATAACATATGATAGCCACTATTTGTAACAACAACTATGAAGTAAGGGTAGTGAGAAAAAGAATAAATATTAAAGAAAAACAACAACAAAAAACTGTAACCAGAGGAAGATCAAGAAGAACTGACCAACATTCCCGTACAGGAAGAAGAGGCAAAATTTAAGCTATGCCACTGCTCTGTCTCGTGATGTGCACTAGGTCCAGGATTACCTTTCCTTTTCACTGGAACTAGGACACGTTTTACTACTACATTTGAAAAGAATGCACTCGCATAAACGCGCGAGTCTGCCGACGTTTCATCACGTGCAGCCAATGAATTAATGACAACATTTACAGGCAAAATGCCCGGTCGCGCATGGCAGCATGTTGTTCAATTAAAAATACAGAAAACCTTCAGAAAAAGTAGTTGAAAATCCAAACACACTGCATTCAGAACTTTGAATGGTCACTCAGCTGTGACGTACATGTATGTAAAAAGCTCTTCGGGTGTTCAACTGAGTCGGTACCAAACAGTGACTGTTCACCGGGCTCACCCAAACCACAACCCACACACACACACACACACACACACACACACACACACACACACACGTTGCAGTCACCTTGAAAGCTCTTCAGGTGTTCAACTGAGTCGGTACCATACAGTGACTGTTCACCGGACTGGTGAAAAAAATTCATGACGCGAAATTGAGGGAAGAGGGGTAGGGGTGTTAGCAAAATACGTATAGCGTCAACAACACACTATTTGTGGCAACAACTATGAAGCAGGGTTAGAAAAGAAAGAAAGACGAAAAAACGAAAAGAAAAACAAACCAACAAAAAAACAAACAAAACAAAACAAAACCAAAAACTCTGTAACAGCGTACTTCAAAAACGCAAAAATACAAAAACATGTAATGAAGTGGATTTAGTGTTCCGTGCCATCCCCCTCCTCTTGTACACTTATCTGTACCTGACACAACCTGTAGATGGGGGGGGGGGGGGGGGGGCAGCACATAACTTCAATCAGTATGCTAGCATGCTAGTATTGCCATTGTATGTCAGGCACTGATATTATGATATTGTTGTACATGTATATTATGTATATTAGAACTATGGATGGCACTACTGAGGTACATAGAGGGGGATGCTATGGAACACTTACCCAACTGTCGCGATATTCAGTCATCCGACCGGAAAGGTCCATGGTTTACACCGCGGACTTGGGCAATGTCATCTCACTGTCCATAAACTCAAAAACACTGCGATTTGCACTCCGGTTTACTCTCTGTCTCCGTTTGTTATTTCCCTGTTGGAATGGACGCCTGTCTCTGTACCTCCCCCCATGCATGGGGGTTGATGAAGCAAGAAGTGAGTCAGACCCAAGTTTCACCATCAAGTCAGTTGTTGATTTATTTTTTTTTTATTGCCATCGCTTGCACTCTGTGGCCATCGGCAGATGTTGCATATTTCTTTCTTGATAAGCCTTCGTTGAAAATAAAGCGGCAAAGGAGAGCACACTCACTGGTTTCCTAAGATTGAATGAATCAGTCAGTCAACCACACAAAACAGACAGTCTGTCTTTTGATAAGTAAAAACACTAAGAGAAAAAAAATCAGAGATCGTACTCTTTGCATAGAAAAATAAGTTCACGAAAGCAAAACTTTATTAAGTTCATAACTGTGTGTGTGTGTGTGTGTGTGTGTGTGTGTGTGTGTGTGTGTGTGTGTGTGTGTGTGTGTGTGTGTGTGTGTGTGCCGGTGAGAGAGAGAATCAAGAACTGACCAAGAAAACTTTATTTTTCAACGGTAGAGGTAAAGATCAGCGACTCTCAGTCTTCCAAGCGGAGAGAGAGAGAGAGAGAGAGAGAGTGTGTGTGTGTGTGTGTGTGTGTGTGTGTGTGTGTGTGTGTGTGTGTGTGTGTGTGTGTGTGTGTGTGTGTGTGTACTGCAAGCGGACGTCGCGTCAGTGACGAGTGAGACACCGTGGTAACAAGATGATGTCCATAATTATCAAAGCGTTCTCTTTTGCGCGATTCTGTGTCTTCAATACGAGAATAGGATGTGTTTTGAAATCGGGAGCCTTGGCCGGACTGAGTGACTATTTTTCTGATGAGCGTATCAGAGACTGATGCCAGTAGCGCACGCGTACCGACTTTCCCTTGACCAGAGCAGCATGGTGTCGAGTCAGACTAAACACACAGAGGCAGACTAAATAGGTTCCGGTATGTTTGACTCCCGGTACTGGGTCTTGGGCCCATTGATGAGGCCTGTACGTGGTTCCCGCCATTATTTGAAGATCATTTTAAGATACGTCAGCCATATATACAGTAGGTTTAGCCAGAGACCGTACCGCACGAAATTGACGACTCCACTCGCCGGAAGCCCCGAGGCCAAAACCCCGCTCCTTTACTCTGCCGTGTATATATGTGCTCTACTGGCAAAACGTAGTACGTCCATGACGTCATTTTATGGGAAAAGGGGTGATTTCAAGATGGAAAATATTAACGTCATGGTGTTTCACTCCGACTGCCTCAAACGACGTCAATGGCCTTACTGCTTTCCGCTTTCAATGTTTCAGTGATACTAGTCAAAGTCCGCTCGTTGTAGTGTCTGGCAAAATGTTTGCCAGACCATGCCACGTGTCAAGGTCAAGGTCATTCAAAATGATATTCTTTGAAAGGTCTTATTGCTGTCTATCAGCATGCCTAGTTTGGCGCCTCTGCTTTTTGTAGATTCTGAACTGAAAATGCCAATGTTAAGGTTTACTGCGGACACACACACACACACACACACACACACACACACACACACACACACACACACACACACACACACACACACACACACACACACACACACACACGACGGGGGTTATAACATCCCTTTGTTACACAAGTGAGTCAAACATCACTTCATTATATACATGTACTCTCCAACCAACAAAATGTATGTATACAAATGCAGAACGTCCAGTATTTGGGACACTACACATAAGCGGGTTAATGATCAGTTATTCAGGGCTTGCGGCCGTACTCCAATCTGGCCGGGCCATGTGTGCATGCTCGCTTCGCGGAGCCCACGCCTTCTCACCTCATGCCACTGCGATTCATTAATTCACGAACGCCAAAAAGGATTTCGTGTATCAACAACTCCGCCTCCCGTCCCCTCCTTATACAATATCTCCGAGCGGTTTGTTTTCGTGGAAGCCCGCGGGCATCAACCAATATGGGACGGCGTGACTGGAAAACATGAATGAATAAGGTGAAGGCAGATATGTCTCAAAGGGAAAAATGAGGTTTATCAAGTAAATTTGCAAAAATCGGGTTGAAAAAAGAGAGGCGATTTTAGATGAACATAACAAAAAAATCTGTAAATTTGAACTTCACTTTGAATCAAAGCTGCAAAACTAAATACTATGAATAACCACTAAAAACACCCCCCCCCCCAAAAAACAAACAAACAAACCAAAAACCAAAAAAACAACAACAACAAACCACAAACAAACAAACAAACAACAACAAAAACCAAACCCAACAACAACAACAACCCCATAACAAACAAAAAACAAACCAAACCAAACCAACCAACCAACCAACCAACCAACCAACCAACCAACCAACAAAACAAAACAAAACAAAACAAAACAAACTAGAGAGGCAGAAGCCTCCATGGCTCCCTTGTGACACAGGTCAAGGTCATTCACAAAAGTATGTTTGTAGAGCTCTTATCACTATCCAGTATCATGCTAAGTGATGTGTCTGGCGCTCTGAGTTCCTGGCAATATTACAATTTTCCCCAAAACAGTTTGTACAGCCTTGACCTTTGGTCAAAGTCATTCAAAAGAGATCTCATCAATGTCTATCATCATGCCAAGTTTGATGCCTCTAGCATTTGTAGTTCCTCCGAAAACAGTAATGTTAAAATTCACAACAGACAGCTTTAATGACCTTGACCTTCAGTCAAGGTCATTCAGAAAGGCAGGTCTCATTGCTGTCTATCATCACGCCTCATTTGGTGCCTCTACTGTTTGTTGTTTTGAAGAAAATGCCAAGGTTAAAGTTTCCACACAAAAAAACGCTTGCATGACCTTGACCTTGACTAAAAGTCACTGAACACAGGTATGTCTGTAAAGGTGCTGCCAATGTCAATCATCGCACATAGTTTGATGCTTCTGATTCTTCTAGATACTGATAAAATGCAAATGTAAAATTTCCGAACACTGTTTCAATGACCTTGACTTTCAGTCAAGGTCATTTAAGATGGTATGTGTGCATAGGTCTTATCACTGTCTATCAGCATGCCAGGTTTGGCACCTCTGCTGTTCATTGTTTCTGAGAAAATGCCAATGTTAAGGTTTCACAAAACTATCTTGTACGGCCTTGACCTTGACAGAAGGTCACTGACTACATGTATATCTGTAAAGTTCTTATCAATGTCTATCATCATGCAAAGTTTAAAACCTCTGGCATTTGTAGATTACGAGAAAATGCCAATGTAAAATTTTCAAACAGAGAGCTTTAGTGACCTTGACCTTGGGTCAAGGTCATTCAAAATGATATGTTTTGAAAGGTCTTGTGCTAGTCTATCAGCATGCCAAGTTTGGTGCCTCTACTGTTTGTAGATTCTGAGAAAATGACAACGTTAAAGTTTTCTGGACACACACACACACACACACACACACACACACACACACACACACACACACAGAGACAGACAGACAGACAGACAGACAGACAGACGACGGAGGGTTAATACATAGACTCCCATTGTTACACAAGGGAGCCAAAAACCAACACAAAACCCAACCAACCAAACCAAACCAAACAACAACAACAACAGCAACAACAACAACAGCAGCAACAACAACAACAACAACCCGGCACCAGCTGTGGCTTTCCGAACGGACACAAAAAAGTAGTTTCTCAAACAAAAGCATACGTGACGAGGCTGCGGCGATGATTTCCCGTGGTTGCCAGTCTCCCTGATTCTGTAACACCAGAAACACTCTACGCCATATTGACTAGCCCCCGAGAGCCTGAAGTCACAGGGCACAAACTGAATCCGCCCTACCCTGGTTAAACAGAGTCCGGGCCGCGTTCCCCGCGGATAAAGAAAATGAACTGAGGGCATGTTTTTCACTGTTGTACGTGGGGTTGCATAGTTGCCCGGATCTCGCTAATTACTGCGCATGCGTCACTGGAGGGTCGTTTCTGAAAATATCATGATTGGAATGCGGCGCTTGATCTCTCTGTTCTTGTACCGGGCGCTAGGCTGTAATAGTTCGCGGGGGTAAGGGGTTATTAGTGGGAAATAATTCTTTCATATTCATCGGCCTCAGTAAGTCCTTTGGGTTATTTTGGGAGGGAACTCGCACGAGCAAGTCACGCAAGAAAGGATCAAAGAAAAACGAAAAACAACAACAACAACAACAACAACAACAACCAACAACAACCAACAACTACCAAGCCCCCCCCCCTCCCTCAGAGAAGACTGCAGATTTCAAAAGAAAACAAGCAGGAGGGTAGGTCAAGCGGCTTTGGGTGGGCCGGATTGGGAGAGGGTGGACGAGTTAGGCGGACTTAAGCTCAATTCCCACCAAGAAAGTTTGGGGCTAAGTACCAGTCGCGTCACTAAAAAAAAAAAAAAATCAAAAAAATCAGTCTGCATGAATTTCAAGTTGGCTCCGCGGGAGTGTTGCAATTTGATTATACTCGTGTTTGCTGCAACAAGAGCCGTCAAGGAACCATTAATCTTGCCTTTTTTGTGTACAGGGCCAAAACTGAAGAAGAGTAAAACACGTGGGATACTCGTGCGCGGTACAAAATGTGTTAAAAAGGCCAAAATAATGCCGTCGCCCGTTCGTAAAAGTGGCCCATCCACATGAGTTTCTTTTTTTTCTGCGCCTGAAACAACTTGAGTTCAAGTTTCAAGAACTCTTCTCAAAAACATTTCAAGCAGAAATAAATGTCATTCCTGCCACGATGCACTAGTCCAGGTCAAAGTTCTGGCGTACTCTGCAGGGTAAGCTAATTAGTAATTATCTCTGACGCAGGGATGTAAGAAGACAAACGCCTCCTTCATATCTGAATCCAGTTTCTGGAGATAAGATGGTCCTTTCTTGGTTTTTCTTCTGAGGCGAATAGATTGGACACATGGCGTACGTCGATACACATATGCAAAGCTGTATGGATCAAGAGCGCCACCGTTTGACGTTTTTGTACTCGCAGTGTGTATATGCATTTAATGGAATCACCAGACACTGTCGACGAAGGACAACATAAAAACACACCCATCACCAGCAACAACACTCAAACCACCAAACATTCAAACAACAACAGCAACAAAACACAACAACAACACAACACGACCGTACACTTTAAGCTCTGGGTGAAGAGTAGGTCCAGCTTCATGTGTTTAGATGACATACAAAATGACGACCTTAGCGGCTCTCAGTACCATCCAACTATATAAGGATGAGCCCCCCACCCTCACACACACACACACACATACAAAAGCAACAAAACAACAACAAGAAAAAAAAAACCGACAAAAAACAAAACAAAACCAAAAACTCAAAAGAAATAAAACAACAAAACAAAACAAAACAAAACAAACACACAAACAAATAACAAAAACCAACAAAAAAACCCCACCGCCACAAAAAAAAAAAAAAATACATACATAAAAAGAAAACAACAACCAAAAAAGCAAAACAACAACAAAAAGCAAGCAAGCAAACAAACAAACAAACAAACAAACAAAAGCTGTGCGTTATTTCACACTAATTTCCCTATTTATCTGTGCCAAACCTGAGAAAAAAAAAAAAACAACCTTTCTTAGTCTTTCAAAACTTTTCAGGGTCTCACGAAGAAGCTACGGCCAGGTTCTGTAAAGAACTGTACCACACGCCAAAGTAGCAACATTGACTTGATTACAATGTTTTTCCCCTGGACTTCTCTTATCCCGAACAGAAAGAATATAAGATACAGCACACCGAACTCATCATCAGAACTCTTCCACGACATCTCGCAGCGGAAAAAAAAGTACGGCTGAACTAATCGACGACTCCACTCCAATCAATCAGAAGAGGCGAGCCCCCAGAATTCAGCCGATCGCGTCCCGCGGCATAATGAGCACAATACATGGCATGGTCTGGCAAACTTTCTTGCCAGACATGACAAAGAGGGAAGCATGTGTAGTTTGATAGGACTGAAACGTGGGGAAAAAGAAAAAAAAAAAAAAAAAAAAAAAGAAGAAGAAGAAAAAAAAAAAAAAGCATGAAGTCCATTGACGTCATTTGAAGAAAAAGACCATTACTTCAGTTTTTTTCATCTTGAAATCACCCCTTTGTCCATACAATGACGTCATGGACGTACTGTGTTTTGCCAGTACACACTTGCCGAGTGGAGCTGTCTATTCCCTCACTGCATTTCCTGCAAGTCCCGCAGACCGCGTCTACTGGTTACGCCTCATTACCTCGCTTCCTTACGGTAATGTCACTGGCGCGTGGCTGATAAACAAGCAATGGAAAGAGAATGCACATAAATGTCATGTACGACACATTTCCTCCGACCTACAACATACTCAGTGGGATAGGCATGCAAATGAATGTCATTTACCTACATCTTTGTGGGATCCAATATCCGCGAGTGCGCACGTTCTTCTTGAAAGTGCGTGCGCACTACTATACCAGTGGGGCTTACTGCACTTACTACCTCAGCTACTTCAGCCCGTAAAATCTACCTCAAAACTGAGGTAGCCGATGAGCTGCCCCTAAATAGTTCATATACTTCAAACTCCATAGACTAGGATTTGGGTCCGACTTGCTGGAATGATCTCCCAGCATCAATCAGATATGCAGACACAAAACCATCCTTCAAGCAAAATCTGAAAACCCATCTCTTCACTGCCCCTAACCAATAGCTGTCGCCACATCATCATCTTGCTGGTCGTGTGTGTGTGTGTGTGTGTGTGTGTGTGTGTGTGTGTGTGTGTGTGTGTGTGTGTGTGTGTGTGTGTGTGTGCCGGGGGCAGCGGAGACCGTGTATGACCATTATGTGTTTGTAGTTAACTGTATGTGTGAAGGAATGTTGCGTGTGTTTCCGTTTCTGTGTGAGTGAGTGCGTGTTGACTGTAAGGCGCCCTGAGCTCCTGCGGGAGGGAGGGCGTCCCCGAAATACCCATTATTATTATTATTATTATTATTTGTAGCACTGACACTATTGGAAATCTTCTGTCCCTGGCGCACACAAGTTCGTGCAGCAGGGAGCAACAAAGCAAAGCTGAAACGAAAACGAACCTGAAAAAGAATACATCTCACTGTTGAAAAGTTGTTCACGCGCGGGTAGATAAGTGCTTCAAGCGTTGATTGTGACGATCTTGCGATGGAAGTTTGTACCAGGTACCATTAGTAAACAGTACAGACCCCTTTCGTTGTCTCGGATTTCCCACACCTATAGGGGAGCCGGGGTGGTCGAATGGTAGAGCGTTGGACTTCTAATGCTCGGGTCGTGAGTTCGATCCCGGCTTGGGCCAAATATTTGTGCTGGCTTTTTCATCGTTGCCCCGTCTTTGATATCAACCTATGTGGTGGAAAAGGACATTAAACCCCCAAACACCCACCCACCCACCCCACACCTATAATTTTAGTCTTTGCGGACGATGTCGGTTGTCAGAAACCGCACAGTAACTTCGGCGGTTCAGGATTTCAGTGTCGCGGTAGGATCTCATCGTTGTCACACCTTTGATTCCAAACCACGTTCAGTTGCCATCCATCCGACACATAGTCAAAATCCACAGTGTTGCTAGCAGCCTTTGTGAATGTAGGAATCCGACTCAGGTGTTCTGAGTCAGATGAATGGGAATAGTTCCTAACCAGTGCTGAGCACCCGAAAGCACGTGATTACTCGGCTTCGTTCCAATACTGTACTTCAGACGGTCGAGTTTCCGCAGTTAACAGGAGGCCCTACCACGATTAAGTGTTTTTACATATTTGTCAGGGTGGGTGGGTGGGTGTTTGGGGGTTTAACGTCCTTTTCCACCACCTACGGGTGATATCAAAGACGGAGCAACGATGAAAAAGCCAGCACAAATATTTGGCTCCAGCCGGGATACGAACTCACGACCCGAGCATTAGAAGTCCACCGCTCTACCATTCGGCCACCCCGGCTCCCCTACATATTTGTCAGAGGTTTACATTTACTCTCATCCATAGACTGTTTGGTACCGTCCAGATATTGTTTTCTCTCTTTCTTTTGAGGACATGCCTGATTGGTCATAACGATTTACAATATAGAAGCCTGAGGCTTCTGCATGTCCTTTTAAGCTGTCTCTTTTTTTTAACACATTTACTACAGCACACAATATTTTTTTTATCCAGAGAGAGAGAGAGAGAGAGAGAGAGAGAGAGAGAGAGAGAGAGAGAGAGAGAGAGAGAAATTAATAAACTATTGTCCGGAATTACAAATACCGCGTATCCAATTATCGCGCCAAATTTATTTTCCAAACACAGCTGCTAGAAACATTCACAAAATCCAAGCAGAACTTCGTGCTTTTTTTTTTTTTTTTTTTTTTGGCTTTCGTTACAGGTCACCCATCATGAGTGTTAAGACGATTACGCGTGACAAACAGCACTGATGCAGAGTCCTTCAGACATGATTTAATTTATACAGCATTGGAAGACAAATAGCTTTGTGTGTGTGTGTGTGTGTGTGTGTGTGTGTGTGTGTGTGTGTGTGTGTGTGTGTGTGTGTGCATGCGTGCATGCGTCCGTGCTCCTGCGTGAGCGCGTCTTGTTCGCATGTAATTTTAAAGTATTTTCTTATGCTACGGCGGAACTGAATCAACACGACAAGCACACATTAAATAATTAGTAACCACGTTTCCCCTGATGAATTCAAACTCTTGGTAAACACACAGTGCTCCTGATTTACTGTTTGCAAACCACCAGAGAGCGGAATTTGTACCCCAAGAAAACGGAATTATTCAGAACCTCTATAAAAACTGCTGTTTCCTTATCAATCTGCAATGATGTTGTATTTTTCTCCTGCTATGTCGCTCTCTCGGTGCACTCGCAGAGAAGACACGGGATACAACAGGCTGGAACTCCAATGCTTTATTAACAGAAGATGCGCAAGAACAAACTCATGAAAGAGGAAGAACCCAGAACGCTGTGCAGTGCTGCTTATATACTAACAGGTCAGATCTAGAACATTCTGTAACATACTGGCAAGTACGGAATCTTTCCGAGGTCACGTAATCTGCTGACGTTACTGCACTCGCATGTTCTGGGATGGTCTAGAAATTTCCATCGAAATGCAGTGACTTTTCGCGATCTCTACAACACCTCCCTACCAAAATTGTTGTTTCACAACAAACTTCAACAACAAAGTCTGTCTCTGGGTTTTGGTGTTCTTTTGGATCGTCTGGGGTTGTCTGGACCATACTCTGGAACAGGTGGCTTGGTCCTGGGCAGTCGTGGTCTGCTCTGGTTCTGTGTCGGTGGCACATTCTCCAGAATCTCCATCGGATGGTCGATCGGGAGCTCAGAGGCATCTGCTGAATCACCAGGTTCGCTGTCCTCTTCAGAAGCGTAACGTGGGCGCAACTGTTCCCAGTGTCGTCTCCAAACTGGGCCACGAGGAACTACCTTGATGTTGAAGCAGCGAGTACCCGTAGACTTCTTGACCACTGCTGGTACCCATCTGGGCTGCTTGGCATGGTGAGGTCCATAGTACAGTGCGTATACTGGATCTCCAGCCTTGTATTGCCTGGTCACCTTAGCGACACCTCCTGGGTCCGGAGTCACCTGAGTTTTAGATGCCTCCTTGGACTGCTTGCCCTGAGCTATGTGTGCTGGCGAGGGAAGCAAAGTGTCGATCCTTGTCCGAATCTGTCTGGACATCAAGAGTTCACTCGGAGAGAATCCGCAGGATGTCGGCATTCTCCGGTACTGCATTAGAAACTCTTGAAGTGCTCGCTTCGGGGGCAGAGAAGACTTCCTGAGAGCTTGCTTGAATGTCTGCACCAGCCGTTCTGCAGCTCCATTGGTAGCAGGATGATAGGGCGCTCCTGTCAGGTGCGTGATCCCACGTTCCTTGCACCAGCTCTGGAACTCTTCAGAAACAAAGGTGGTTGCATTGTCGGAGACCAACGTGTGTGGGTATCCGAAGTGAGCGAAGTCTTCTTCCAGCAGGTCTAGAGTAGCTCTAGTGGACGTGGATGACGTTGGGTGGATGCATGGGTACTTTGAGTAAGCATCCGTGATCACCAGCCAGTTGGTGCCCATGAAGTTGATGGCGTGGTCCACGTGAACTCGGCTCCATGGCTTCTCTGGTAACATCCAGGGATGAACTGGCGGTTTGGATGGCTTGTTCTGATGTTCGCCGCAGGAGTCACATCGTCGACTCGTCATCTCTATTGCAGCGTCGATACCGGGCCAGTATACTGCAGTTCTTGCCAACTGCTTCATGCGTTCCATGCCGAAGTGTCCGATGTGCAGAAGATCAAGGATCTTGGGCTGCAGGCTTTGTGGAATCACAACTCTTGTACCATAGATGAGGCATCCGTGGCAGATACTGAGAGAATCAGACAACTTCTGGAACTTTCTGACTTCTTCGTTGATCTCAGCGTGCTTCAGCGGCCACCCTTCGCGCACGTAGCGCATCACTGTAGCTATCACTGGATCTTTGCCTGACTCTTGACGAAGGATGTTGGAGTCGAAGGGTTTGACTTGAAGACTGAGAACTCGGATGGCGCACACCATGTCCGTGTCGTCCCCACTCTCCTCCCTGTCAAAGTCGATGTCGTCTCCAGAAGGCAAGCGACTGAGGGCATCTGCATTGCCGTGATCTGCAGTTTTCCGGTACTCGATAGTGTAGTCGAACTGGTTCAGCCATAGGGCCCACCGAGCTAGTCTGTTAGCTGCAAGAAGTGGTGTCCCTTTCTTTGGTCCGAACAGCGCCGTCAGGGGCTTGTGATCAGTCACCAGTATGAACTGTCGTCCGTACAGATACTGGTAGAATTTCCGCAAACCATAGATGATGGCTAGGGCTTCCTTGTGGATTTGGCTGTAGTTTCTTTCTGCAGCTGTAAGAGTCTTGGACACATTGGCAATTGGGCGCTCGCTTCCGTCCGGATAGCGATGAAACAGTACTGCTCCAATTCCAACGTTGGATGCGTCACAAGCCAGCCCCACAGGCTTTTCTGGGTCGAAGTGTACAAGGACTTGATCAGAGGAAAGCACCTGCTTCAGCTGTTCAAAAGCTGCTTGTTCCTCTTCTCCCCACTTCCAGGGACTTGCCTTCTTTGTCAGGCGGTAGAGCGGCTCTGCCATAGTAGCCAGGTTTGGGATGAATTTCCCGTAGAATTGTACTGAGCCCAGAAAAGACTTCAAGCTTGAGACATCCGAAGGTGGTGGCATCTTCAAGACTGCCTCGACTTTGGATCCTTTGGAGATTCCTTCAGCCGATAGAGTGTGTCCAAGGTATTCCACACTGGGTTGAGCAAACAGGCATTTTTCACGACGGCATCTGAGTCCTTTGTCGTTCAGACGCGTGAGTAGTCGTTCCAGGTTGCTCAGATGATCTTTGGCATCCTTCCCGCTGGTGAGTATGTCATCTTGGAAGACGGCAACTCCAGGCAGATCACTGGTCAGATTTTCCATGATCTCCTGAAAATAACCAGGTGCTGACTTGATTCCGAAAGGTAGTCGTTGTTGCAGAAGTACCCCACGGTGAGTGCTGAGGGCTAGTCTGCGTTGACTTTCTGGTGCCAGCTTGATCTGGTTGTAGGCATCAGCGAGGTCGATCTTCGTGTAACCGAATCCTCCTCCCAGCTTTTGCATCAGTTCCTCTGGGAGAGGCATTGGGTGACGGTGATCAGCAAGTTGATCGTTGATCCCGACTGAGTAGTCACCACAGATCCGCAGTTTTGGCTTCAGGGCGCCTGCACTGTTTGTCTTACGAATTGGAACCACTGGTGTTCCATAGTCGTTGAACTGGACTGGCTTCCAGACTCCTTTGGCGATGCCTTCTTCGTAGCCTTTCGTCAGGTCATCACGAAGAGCGAACGGAACCGGCCTTGCCTTGTGAAAAACCGGCTTCGCGTCGGACTTGAACTTTACTTCCAGCTCAAAATCCTTCAGACATCCCAATTCTTCCTTGAAGAGATCTGGGAACTTGTCGCAGAGAGTGTGGCAATCCTTTTGAAGAGAAGCATAAGCTGTGCTGGAGGTCTTCAGATGCGATTCTTTTGCACCCTCGCTCTTGACTTGACTCTCTATGCTCTTCAGTCCAAGGGCATTGTCCACTGAAATTCCCAGAGCCTGGATCGCGTTTCGTCCAAGTAGGTTGAGATCAGGGATCTTGGTGACGATGTAGGGAATGGAGCTATGTTTCCCAGTCACTGGGTCCTTAGTCTGGCCCATGAAGGTGCCCAACACTGGTAGGTCGTGCTTGCTGGCAGACTCGTACCGATGTGTGACGTCATCCAGCTTCGGTTTTCCCAGCTGTTTCCAGACTGGCACAGAAACAAAATTTCCTGTGGTTGCAGTGTCCAGCTCCATCGTGAACTGTTGATCCTGGATTGTGACTGGAACGTCCAACCTAGGAGTATCTTGGGGAACTTCGCCGAGGATGGCTTTGACGAGCTCTGCTTTTGTGATACTTTTCACTGAAGATTTTGCAGACTGTCGTCCCCCTTGTTGCTGTTGATGCAGTTTTTTCCTGCAAACAGCCTCCAAATGTCCTGTCTTCTGACAGAAGTTGCATTTGGAGTCTTTGTAGTAGCAGTCTGTTGCTCTATGAGACTTTCCACACCTGTAGCACTTTGCTGAATAGCTGGTCGTGGAGTTAGACTGCTGGTGGTTCTTTGGTCGACCCCCTTTGTTGTTCATCTTGACTTTGTTGACCGGTCTGGGCTTGGAACCGTAGACAGTTTCCTTGGCCACCTTTGCCGCGTCTTCAGTCTCTATGGCGATCTTGACAGCCTTGGCAAAATCCAACTCGGTATCCTTGACCTTGAAAAGAGCCTTCAAGACAGCTTCGTTGTTGACAGAACATATGAATCTCTGCCTAAGAGCTTCATCTTGTGGATCTTGGATCGAAGGAAAGTCACAGGTAGCCGCGTCTTGACGTATACGGGCTGCCAGCTCCTGGAGTGTTTCGCCTGGCTTCCGTTCCATGTTGCTCCAGAACTTGAAACGTTCTCGCACTATGAACAGTTTTGGGTCAAATTGTTCTTTCATGAACTCGACAATTTGGTCCATCGTCAGATCGTTGATATTCATTCTTGGATTTTGTTGAGCAGCCAGATTTGCCAGTTGCTTGTAGACAGCCGGAGTCTGATTAGTGAGGAAGACTTGAGCCTTGCGGTCGTCAGGAACGGCGTTGGCGACAAGAAATGTGCAGAACCTTGACCAGTAGTCAGGCCACAGTTCTGAAGTGGAATCAAAGGCAGCGAAAGGTGGAATAGCGGCGGTCGAAATAGTAGAAGTGTGAGGACGGGTACTTGCGCTGGAATCCCCAGTCGGTGTCTGAACTTGAATCATCTTCATCAACGCACCCATCTGCTCTCTTTGGACTGCTAATTCTTCTTCATGCTGCTTTGCTTGAATCCTCATCTGTTCCTTCATCTGTTCCTTCTGCTGTTCATTCTGCTGTTCCATTTGTTCCTTCTGCTGTTCCATTTGTTCCTTCTGAATCTTCATCTGTTCCTTCTGCTGTTCCATTTGAATCTTCATCTGTTCCTTCTGCTGTTCTAATTGCTCTCTAAGCAATTTTATCAGCTCCGCTGTCTCTGCCATGGTCAGTCGTCAATTTTCGCTGCTGCAACAGTTGAAGGGGTGCAACTTCTGTAGTTGGAGTTTCTTGAGTACTGGAGAGTACTGTCCCTTCGTAGGTAGATCAATGTCGAATCCTGTCGGCGACGCCAAATATTTCTGTTGTATTTTTCTCCTGCTATGTCGCTCTCTCGGTGCACTCGCAGAGAAGACACGGGATACAACAGGCTGGAACTCCAATGCTTTATTAACAGAAGATGCGCAAGAACAAACTCATGAAAGAGGAAGAACCCAGAACGCTGTGCAGTGCTGCTTATATACTAACAGGTCAGATCTAGAACATTCTGTAACATACTGGCAAGTACGGAATCTTTCCGAGGTCACGTAATCTGCTGACGTTACTGCACTCGCATGTTCTGGGATGGTCTAGAAATTTCCATCGAAATGCAGTGACTTTTCGCGATCTCTACAACAAATGACCTCCCAGACACTGCACAGGCAGCCCAGACAACAGGAGATGTTTACACATTCATATTAGACACTTGGTCTCTGGCAGCGTCAATATTACAGTTCAACACATTTTATATATAAACGCACAACTGATGCCAGCATTCTCGCCTTGCAATCTGAGAACAGCAATTCGGAAATTAGTCTTCTCTATTCACAGACGCTTCCTGAGATGTTTTCTACATCATATCAGACATTTTATCGCTGTCAGCGTTATAGCTGAAGGCATTTATATTAAAAACCGTGCAACTGATGTCCGTCGCATCCAAATCGCAGTATTAGGACAGCAATTTGAAAAAAAAATACTGTTCTTTATCTTGTTTTTGTTCTGAACCGCGAGATTTTATCGACGTATCGTTGAGCCAGACACGGTTGACTCGCTTGATCACTGCACCTGAAAATTTGTTCTTGTTTTCGCTGCTGATGCATCAGGTATTGTGAACTTTGTCTTTATGAACGTGGTAACTCTTCAAGGAACTGCTGTGGTTGTTCCATTGTGTGAGAACTCAAAGAATCTTTGGTTGCTGCAGCGGAGAGAACTGTGCGGGTAAGGGAAAGTGATCTTAGATAAACAGACCCCAGTACAGAAAGAAAGAAGCAAGAAGCAATTTCTCGTCTCCATTCTGCACAGCTTCATTTGTCATCCGTCGTCTTCACTTCTTTTTGAAGGCGTTTTACGGGGAAAAAAAGTTCCGATGCAAAAGTCTGAAGAAGTTCACATGGCTTGCCGGAAACATTCTTGCGACCATTTCCTTTCCCGGACATTCGTGGTCTTATGTTTTGCATTGCTGGGAGGCCGGCACACGCTCAACAACTGTGCCACCGCGGTCACTCAAACACCAGGCAACACTTCACTCCAAGACAACACAGCTACGGAACACATACTACAACCAAACCGAACAGATATCGCGGGAAGTGGCAGCCATGATGAAAATGGCGTCACCGGAGTAACCTCTGACGTCATGAGCCACAGCATCACTTCTGACGGTCCCAGTGACGTCAAACAAGGGCAACATTTTCACCCTGAAGATCACGATGGCGCGCTGTCTGACGGTCCCAGTGGCGTCACAGTAGAGCCAGATTTTGACAGTAAAGTTCACGATAGAGCCCTGCCAGACGGTCCCAGTGACGTCACAGATTTTGACAGTGAAGTTCACAATGGCGCGCTGCCTGACGGTCCCAGTGACGTCACAATAGAGCCAGATTTTGACAGTGAAGTTCACGACGGCGCGCTGCCTGACGGTCCCAGTGACGTCACAGTAGAGCCAGATTTTGACAGTAAAGTTCACGATAGAGCCCTGCCAGACGGTCCCAGTGACGTCACAGTAGAGCCAGATTTTGACAGTGAAGTTCGCGATGGCGCGCAGCCTGACGGTCCCAGTGAAGTCACAGTAGAGTCTGATTTTGACAGTGAAAAAAATTGCACCCGGGCCCGGAAGAGGAGAGGGGCACAACGATTTTCCCATATTTGTAGATCAGTGCTCACGTGCTTACGCGATCCCCATCGTGGCGACAGAAGGGACGATATACATAACGCACCCAGGCAAGTACCCAAAGGCGATTGACGACTGTAGATGGCAAATCACAGTCCCGCAAGGGCGGTTCATAGTTGCGGAGTACGAGGTGATATTGGAAAACTGTCTGGCGGACATCTCCGTGTTGGTGAGATCTCCTGGTGAAGCCAGGAGTGTCGGGTATTACTACTGCCACGATGAAAACGTCATCGACTCAGTAAGTTTCTCTTCAGCCAATCAGTTGCTCTTTCAACTGAACGTTCTGTACGACGTTCCCGTGCACAACGTTACCATGTTCAAAATCCACTTCCAGACAACGGACATCCAGGGTCAGACGCAACTGTCGGCAGGATTTCGGGACGGTGGCAGGAACGGCTACTCCCAAGGCACAGACGCTTATTACGAACTGGTTGTTCCCCCACAGCATGTAGTTATGATCAGTTTCCTCCATTTCGATCTTTACGACGTCATTTACGCGTGGAGCTGTGTGTACCAGGATGATTTCGTCGAGATTCACACACAGCACAACGGCACTTCGGAACTTGTGGAGAGAATATGCGGACATACACCGCTTCCGCCCCAGGTTTTCGAAACAAGTCTCGCGCTTCGCTTCGTAACCGATGATTTCGGAACTGGAACCGGTTTCCAAATGCTGTTCTCGTTTCACCTTGACACCGAGGCTCCCCGCAAGCTGGAGAACGGACTATTCGACTGCTCCCTGCCTCACTACACCAGCTTCAAGCAGCACCTGGAATGTAACCTGGAGCTGGAGTGCCAGAACGGGGAAGACGAGGAGAACTGCCCTTTCTCGTCACCAGCCTGTAACGGCTCCGTCGCCTTCAACAACAAATGCTACACCTCAGTAAAGAGCGACCTGTTTCTCTCGTGGAATGGTGCAGACGCGGAATGCAAAAGCCGGGGCGGGAACCTGGCTGTCATGACCTCGCAGGGGGAGTGGGACGCCGTGGAGAAGATCTTTCAGTACGGCCGAAGTTGGGCCCCCGCCTACGTAGGTTTTCGCCGCGTAGACGCCACGATGCCGGGGATGTACAGCAAGATGTGGATGTGGTCTGACAGAACTCTGGCCTACAGCGTCGACATCGACTACGCTAATCTGCAGGAGTTGTTTGAGTACGGCTGTGGCTTCATCTCGCCAGAGCTTCCTCGCCAGCTGCGTGCGACGTTGTGTTCGATCTCCGGCGCGAAACACTTCGTCTGTGAAATGGTCGTTGAAGAGGAAGAGGTCCCGTCGCCGAGAGAATCCGTAACTTCTCCTGATTTGCGACTAAGCCGCTTTACAAGACTGCCAGTGATTGGATGTCCTGGTGGTCACATGACGCACGACTTCCTGTCCTGTGATCTGAACAGTGCTTGCGGTGGTGAGGGACGTTCAAAGACGTGCAACGTGCCGGCGAAGTATGACGCCATCAGTGATGACGACAGACCGGACGTCGTCACGGTGGGGTTATTCATGTGTGACGATGATGAGACCACCCTGCCCTACACCCTGGTGTGCGACTACAGGTCAGACTGTCCTGACCGCTCCGATCAGGACTTTTGTCACCACGGAGCCGAATGTCCAGACTTCACGTGCACAAACGGACAGTGTGTGACCTTCAGTGAACGATGCGACGGAAAACGTCAGTGCTGGGACGGTTCTGACGAGGACAATTGCCCTGGTATTCCCGCAGAACTTTTCTTTCTCAGAGTCGACGATGACAAGCAGTTCCCTGGTATCGTGCGTTGTCTCCCTTCCCCGACGGTGATCAGCTTTGACGGTCGCGGGAACTTCACTCAGCTCCCTGTATCCCTGGCTGAGCCCTGCCCTGACACACATTTTCGCTGCCCGAGTGACCCAGCACACTGCCTCCCAGTGTATCTTCGTTGTAACGGAGTCTATGAATGCCGGCACCAGGAGGACGAGGCCGAATGTGAGAGGTTCTCCTGCCCTGGCTTTTATCGACGTCGTTCGTCCACTGTGTGCGTTCATGTCGACCACTTGTGTGACGGCTGGCCCCAGTGCCCGGAGCGGGACGATGAGGTCTTTTGTGACCTGGCCTGCCCCAAAGATTGTCAATGTCAAGGACTGGCTTTCCTCTGTCCTCGACCTTTCCCGGTAGGAGAGTTTCCGCACATTCGTTACCTCGACGCTAGCAACTCAGAGATGAAACCAGAGGACATCTCTAACAACATGTATATAGCATGGCTCAAACAGACGTCGTGCAGAATAACGAACCTGTCCATGCCGTACCTCCCCAACTTGCAATATTGGGACCTGAGCAACAACGGTCTTACATCAGTAAGCTTTGACGATTTCATATCTCTGCCTAACCTCCGAGTGCTTCGTCTATCAGGCAACCCTCTGGTCTCGCTTCTCGGCGGGCAGGCAGAGACCAAGCACGAGGCTCTCCTCAGCGTTGATCTGTCGCGAACTCTGCTGCAGGAGTTTGACAGTAAAGTGTTCTCCAGCTTTCAGCAGGTCAAGTTCCTCAACATCTCTCACGGCAGTCTTCAGGTTGTCACTGGCAACGGGTTCTCCTTCCTGCCCAGACTAGTAGAACTGGACGTGAGTGGTAGCCCGGTGGAGGACTTCCCTAATGACCTCTTCTTCGGGCTTTCCCAGCTTGAAACGGTCTTTGCTGACAATTACAAAATCTGCTGCAAGGACACACTGCCTCAGACGTTTGACCCCACGTTCTGTTTCGCAGCTTCCGACGAAATTTCATCTTGTGAAGACCTCTTGCGATCCGACCTTTACCGAGGGTGCTTTTGGATGTTTGCTGCGCTGGCCGTGTTTGGGAACGTCGTTTGTTTCGTCTTCAGGTTTCTATCGCGGGAAAGGAAATCCAAGTCGGGATTCAACGTGTTCGTTACGAACTTGAGCCTGGCGGACACTCTGATGGGCGTGTACCTGGTGATCGTGGGCGTGGCCGACCAGCTGTACCGGGGCAACTACCTGTGGAACGAGAAGGCCTGGAAGAGAAGCACAGCGTGCAGGTCGGCTGGATTCCTTGCTCTACTGTCCAGCGAAATGTCGGCCTTTATCATCTGCCTCATCACGCTGGACCGCTTCATCGTCATCCGCTTTCCCTTCAGCAGTTTCAGGTTCAGGAGATGGTCGGCCGCGGTGGCTTGTGGGATCGCGTGGCTGCTGGGACTGGCCCTTGCCGCCTTGCCCCTCCTGTCGGTGACGTCATCTTGGGAGTTTTACGGCCAGACCGGCATCTGCATCCCGCTGCCCATCACACGGAACAGTTTCTAGGGACAGGACTACGCTTTTGGCGTCATGATCGTCCTCAACTTCGTCCTGTTCTTGCTGATCGCTGCGGGTCAGGCGTTTATCTACTGGTCGGTTCGCGCCAACTCCATGCTGGGAACGGACACCACGAAGAAGTCCCAGGACCTGACCATCGCCCGGCGTCTCATCACCGTCGCCATGTCCGACTTTCTCTGCTGGTTTCCTATCGGTCTGCTGGGTCTTCTGGCGTCCGACGGCACTCCCATCCCTGGCGAGGTCAACGTGGCCGTGGCCATCTTCGTGCTGCCAGTCAACTCGGCCCTCAACCCGTTTTTGTACACGTTTAACATGATCATGGAGAAGCGACGGTAGGCGGAGGAGCTGAGACTGTTGAAGATGCTGGAATCGCGGGTTTTGTCTCAGAAAACTGAGTCTTCGAAAACTGGATGACGGCCAAACTAGCGATAACGTCTGAATGATGATCAGTTCAATACAATTCAATTCAAAATACTTTACTGTCTGTTTAAGAATTATAATCTAGGAACGTTGGGTAGGGAGGGGTGTGTGTGTGTGTGTGTGTGTGTGTGTGTGTGTGTGTGTGTGTGTGTGTGTGTGTGTGTGTGTGTGTGTGTGTGGGGTGTTGAGGAGTTCTTACACGGTCCTGTATTTTCCCTCGCCACGCCAGTCAATCGCCGCTGACCGCGCGTTATCGCTCAGCCTGTATTGTCCAGCGCCAGGCCGGCGGCGCAGTCCTCTCACTGTACGCTCCTAGCGTGTGAACAGAAAAGCCGTTCGGCAAGCGCGCGAAGGCTCCGCAGGCTGGCATCGTCTGCCGTAGCCCTAAGCATACAGTACTGACCGAGAACAGTGTATGTTTTGGCAAACCAGCGCGGAGCCAAATCACTTCACGCTTCCATTGCTTGGCATCCCTCGGATAAACACTGGCGTTTTTTGTTTCATTGAATCGCGCTGCTTGATACCAGACACCAGCGCCGACTAATTACCCCTCACGCTGTTTATTTTCATTTCGTTCCAAGGAACACTGGAAACTGGGACTCTATTTTCTTCAGATGTCCGACCACCTTGTACGCCATGCGCACCCGGCTACAGCAAATGTTTCACTCTATGGAAGATGAGCCTTAAAGGCCTGAATTTTAAAGTTTTTTTCTTTTAAGGCTCACAGTTCGCTTGTTTGGTGGTGTCAAGACTGAACCGTACCACTCAGACACCTGCACAGTGACAGCGTCTCACAGGCTGGCACTAGGCCAACAGAATGCTTAACGTGACGCGAATCAGTATCGAGTAACGGCTGCTGGCGTTGCAACACTCAAATGCTTAGTAGGAGAATTTGAATTTTAGCCGTATCGCAGAGCCAGTGGATGGATTTGTCTTGCATTACGGGCTCTACTAATTATTAAGTGAGATCATTCAGTCGAGCGTACAGGGAAAACCACACCGAGCCAAACAGAAGTTTGCATCTGTGAAACTGGCCTAGTTATCGTGGAAACAGCGCGTTTCAAGGGACTCCAGTTAAGAGGACACGAGTTTAACGTCCTTTTCCACCACGTATGGGTGATATCAAAGACGGGGCAACGAGAAAAAACCACCACAAATCCTGGCCCCACCCGGGATTTGAACTCACGACCCGAGCACTGAAGGCCCAACGCTCTACTTTTCTGCTATCCCCGTTCCCCTAGAGAGAGAGAGAGAGAGAGAGAGAGAGATGTATGTCCTGTCCCATTTACTTTGTCCATTCCCATTCCTCCATACCCCGATAGGCGAGAAAGGAATAAAACCTTTGACTTCTTGACTTTGACGTCTTTGTGTGTGTGTGTGTGTGTGTGTGTGTGTGTGTGTGTGAGAGAGAGAGAGTGAGAGAGAGAGAGAGAGAGAGATCCCCCTTTCCTCCAATACATTACCACGTTCATCAAGGTCATACCGATATCAGCCAGCGTTAATGTCTCACACACCCCGTACGTCGGCACACAGGCAGAACGAGTAAATCAAGACAAATAATCGCGTGCCTTGTCGAAGCATGGACGCGAACTGTCTTCACAGAAGAAATCCCACCTCCAAAAATACGCCTTGAGATCTTCCCCGTTTTCAGCAAACGAACAACACCTGCTAATGACTGAAGCCGTACGAGAGGATTCAAAAATAAAACCCGGCCCACACCTCTACAAGATGTATCGTGTGAAAACACCTGGAACAAGTGCGCAGCCGAATTCAGACGGCTCAAAGTCCTCAGAGGGCTTTCGGACAAGTATAAAGGTGAAAATTCCAGGGTTTTGTTTTAGGCTCCACAAGGGTGTGTGGGTGGGTGGGTGGCTGTTTGGAAAGTTAACGTCCGTTTCCACCACGTAAGGGTGATATGAAAGACGGGGCAACGAGAAAAAGGCCAGCACAAATATTTGGCCCCACCCGGGACACGAACTTACGACCCGAGCATTGAGAGTTCAACGCTCTACCATTTGGCTACTATCTCGGCTCCCCAGGCTTTACCTCACTGTTTGAGGTTTCTGGTATGTGCCATCATGCTCTTTTTAAATTTCAAATGTGAATGCACATATAGACATGTGCATGTATCAGTCCACGTTGAATCTTGCTTACATGCGTGTGCGGATGAGAGAGAGAGAGAGAGAGAGAGAGAGAGAGAGAGAGAGAGAGAGAGAGAGTCACCTGTAAATATTTGATATCAATGTTTTAAATTTCTTTGCTAGATGTGTTTTAGTGGTGTGTACCAACGGCAAGTTTGTAAATTGACGTTCTTCTCTGTCAAAACTTTAACCGTTGGGAAATAAAGTTTCATCATCATCATCATCATCATCATCACAAGGGTCCACTTTTGTTTTGTACAGTTGCGCTCGTGACTGCGTATCAGTATACATGTACGCTCGGAATAGTTCACTTCATGATTAGCAGAGCTCTGAATGCGATACGAGGCCGTGTACAGGCTGTACGAGTTGGCGAAACTTCATATTACCGTGGAAAAGCTAGTACTGCAACAGTTACGCTTTCGAATGCGCTTGTACGCTCTGGATAGTCTATGTTAATGATTAGTACAGCTCTGATGAATGCGATTCGCATCATTCTGCTTCAAGTCCCGTCTAAAAACCCATTTCTTTCGGGAAACGTTTGGTTAGTCTGTCCCAAGTATGTGTGTGTGTGTGTGTGTGTGTGTGTGTGTGTGTGTGTGTGTGTGTGTGTGTGTGTGTGTGTGTGTTCAAGGTGTGTGTGTGTGTTTTAAGCGCCTAGAGCTCTAAAAATCGTCATTATTATTATTATTATTGTTATTCGTCCTAAACTCCTTTGAATCTTCTACAACGATTTGTGAAGCGTAGACTGATTTACGGAAGATGGGATTTCAAAGTCTTCCGTCGCCGATTTTCTAAATCTATGTTCAAGTTCCGGTTAAAACAGTTTTCTTAGAATTTGCACCTGTGAAGAAATAATCATCATCTGATTGGGTCTCGCGAAAGGGAAATGCTTCCGGAAGGCTGTGGCCACATGGAGATAAATCGAATGCGCACATGACCAGCGCAGTGCAAGGGGTCAGATATAATATGCGCACGTGGCCTGGATGGGGCGTTTGCCGCTCGCACTGGTCCGTTTCATGCCCGATATACAGCGCGCACGTGCCGTGGGGTATTTGTTTGCCACTGGCGACAGGCCGACCTCACAAACCGGTGCGGGAGGACTCACCAAAAGTTTCCCAGTCCACTGACGGGGGGTGAAGTAAAACTGGACGGGAGTGTGTCTAGTGCTACTCTGCTTCAAAAACCGGTTTCGAGGACGATAGCTTTCAAGCAAGTCTCTTCCCAAGACCACGGGGTGTAAGTCAAAATGGATGCGGGTGTTTCCAGTGCTACTTCGCTTCAAAAGTTTCGACGCTGATTGCTCACACGCAAAGCTATATGATTGAAATATGACCATGCACACGCCTTTGCTCAGAGAATACAAACGCACGACGCCTCAAAATGCCAGTATATTCCCTAATAGCCTCAGGCATCATAGTCACCCCTAAATATGCTTCAATCTAGAAACAAAAGTTACCATCAGTGCACAGACCATTCAAGGGCACGACGGTACCTGATAGAAGTTTAAAAGAAATTGATTGTCTCTTTTCTCATCTCAGGCCTCACTGGAGTAATGCTAGTTTACTTTCTGTCACCTTTGCCTTTCTTCTGCTCAAAAAGTCCCAGCTTCACTGGCGCTTGCCTCCTCTGGCATGCACCTTGCCCTACCAAATACGAAAGTCACGAAAATCACGCTGGAAAACAGGGCACTTCAAACACCAAACTTGACCCCATGCTCAAGTTGTGTCCTTACGCCCTTTGCGTTTTGGCAGCACGTCGTTCAAATCCGTGGCCTGGTTGATAAAACTCACACGGGGTAATCAAAATGGACGACCGTTTTCCGTTCTATGCTGCTTCAAATGTTCTACGACGATTGCTCTCGTTTAAAGCCGTTATTTTAAAACATGAGTATGTACACATCTTTAGATTGTAGTGACGTATTAGTACAAGTTGGTTTCTGGCCCCATTCAACCGTTCTAACCGACAACTGAAAATTCCAAGCGTTTGGAAAAAAAGAGGTGCCGGCTTTGGCGTGGGAACCCGCTGATAGACGGTGAAATACTGAAATTATTTTGAGCGGAATAGCACCGCAAAAACGCCCGTCCATTTTGTTTACCCCCCCCCCCCCCCTTCCGTGAAACCAACTGCCCTTTTCTCAGTCGACAGATCGAAGTCCGCTGAAAACACTCGGTGCTGCTCCAATTTAAAAATGGAATCATTACCGGCCCCCGTAGTGTAGTGGTTAGCACTTCGGACCATGGACCGGGAGACCCGGGTTCGAGCCCCAGCCGAGGCAAGCGGGATTTTTCCTACCTAGGTCGGCTCCTACCCAGAGCGGGTGTGCTATGGGCCCAATGGGGAGGCTGTAGCCACACAGCCGAGATTCACCCACTTCACGGGTGCGACTTTTGGGGTGCTTCCCTAGGTATGACACGTCTTATGATGTGGATGATTACACGCGGCCGGCACCGCAGGTGCCGTAGTTCCTGGGCCTGGCTAATGCCGGGATATTTATGACAGGAAGCGTGGAATGCGGCCCTGTCCCGCAGTCCCAAACCACACGGACCTCCATAGCATCATCTTACCATCATCCTCATCTCCATCATCATGCATAATAAATATTGCCCCAGCTTCCGAGCCCTCCGTGGATTCCACCCATTACCAGAGAGGAACATCACTGGAGCCGGCAACGAGTTGTGGCAGAAAAAAGAAGAAGAAGAAGGAATCATTCCGTGCTGCTGTATGGAAACGCTCTCTCCTGAAGGTGCTACTTTTGAAGCTAGACAGCACCGGTAACACTGGCGTCCATATTGATTACCCTCCCGTGCAGACGATGCCAGTTTTCACGCTTGATGAATCAATCTTCGTGCCTGGCCAGAAATACGCGATAATGTTGTTGTGACGAGTGCTTCGTGGTTATTTTTAGGGGGCCACCATAGCTGGCCGCCATGTTCAAGTTTCCAAAACTCCCCTTGTGAGGGCACCTCAGTACTTACTGTTTAACATACGGTACCGCTGAAGCGTGTTTTTATGGCGCCACTTCGAAGACAAAGCATCGTTGTTCATTTATATTTCTATATATTTTAAATATTTCTAGGTTGTCCCGCGTTTTACACTGAAATGTCTCCTTTTAACACATTTCGTGCCGCGCACAAGCACATGTATCCCGCATTTTTGACTCTTTTTTTTGTTTCGGCCCTCTATGCAAAAATCGGGCAAGATTGTGCAGTGTTCCCACTAAGTCAAATTCCAATCCAATTTGATTTGATTTTTTGAAAAGTGAGGCCACTGGAGCCGCACAACCCCAAAGTTACTTGGTGGGAAATGCGTTAAGTTCTTTTCCTGCTGGTAGTCCTGAAGGTGTTGTGTTGACATTCATGTGTTAGAAATGATATGCTCCTGCTTTTCAGTTGAAACTTCCATTCCAAAAATAAGTATTGTTAACTGTTTCTGATCACGATCGCATCTACATTGTGATATAATAATAATAATAATAATTAAAAAAAACCCACAAAAAAACCACTCTATTGTCCCTTTCGGGAAATTCGGGCTGGTTCCCCCGGGGGAAGCGCGTCGCCGCGGTGCAGCGCCACCCAATACCTATCCTTTTTTTAAAAAACATTTTTTGGGTTGCAATTTTGCTGGGGGAGGAAAGCCTGATAACCCGGGGAGAAACCCCCGATGAGCAGCCCGGCAGCCAGGAAAAACCGGTAACATATCACAAGCTCGACCTGGGCTCCAACCCACGCTTCATCGCCATGACATCGGTGACGGCCGTTCAGTAGCGCAGCAGCTAAATCCGATGCGCTACCTGTTAGACCACCGCTCACCCCCTTAATAATAATAATAATAATGAATTGTCTGGCGCCAAACCTCCTGCTGGAGCTCTGGGCGCCTTACATACACACAGTCATACGATACGTTCTTACAAACAACATGATCATGATGATGGTGATACACAGGTGAAACAATAATACTCACATGATACGGTAATACGCATATGTACACATACATACATAGATACATACATGCACTCTACCATACATAACATTTTACGAACATAATAACAATATATTACACCATATACATTGTGATGGTTTTTTTTTTTTGTCTTTTGGTGATTTGAACTCAATTCCTACCATGTAGGTTTGGAGTTGTGCTTCAGTACCGTCGCAAAAAACAACAACATTGTTACGTGTTGAATGTTTGAAGAGCCCGATCAAAACAAGGTCGCCACTTCTAGAATTTTCGTGATAAACAAGAGAAACCTCTAGAACACGGAAAACAGATCTACTGACATTACTGAAGCACAATAAAACGAATGTAAACTAAACGAGGAAACTTCTCTGTTCCACTCAACCTTCTAATTTCTAAACAAACAATACAGCTGTTATCTTTCAGCATACAAACAAAACACAAACAGAACACACAACCACGCTCGTAACACGAGTGCGCGGTAAGAAATGTGTTAATATTACTGTCATATCTCTTTAGCGCTCTTAGAGTAATTCGTGTGCACTGGGAATGTTCAGGTACTTAGGCGGCGCCAGTAAATAATAATAATAATAATAATGAATAGTATTTGTTTAGCGCTTAATCTCGCACGAAAGCAACTCATAGCGCTACACACACACACACACACACACACACACACACACACACACACACACACACACACACACACACACACACACACACACACACACACACACACACACACACACACACACACACACACACACACACACACGCACTGACACACACGCACTGACACACTGACATGCACTACCCAGCCTGATGCAGATTGCAGTCAAAGGCACTGGAACAATGGCAGACTAGTCATAAGTGTGAAAGGCCTGACGGAAGAGATGGGTTTTCAGGTTCGATTTGAACTGGGACAGTGTGGGAAGGCCACGAAGTTCGACTGGCAGCGAGTTCCAAACATTTGGGGCGAGGAAACTGAAAATACACGTAATAAATCGGTCTTTTCCCGCAAACACTTAAAGTGCGTTACAAATTATTGTTGACAACCAGAAGACAAAGCGATTGAGTGTTTTGTTTTTGTTCCATGCACTTCTGCATGGCGAGCACTCGGAAAATGTTTGATCTGAAAACAGGAAGATTTTGCTTTCCTAATGATATTTACTTGCGGTATTTGCAGCAGTAACAAAACTCGAATCCGAGTCAACCACTTCCTTTCATTTTGTTCGATGTACAAACATGACATTTGCTGACAGCAGTGTTTTTTCTCAGTCTACACGCAAATGAGTTCGGCGCCTGACAAATTGTCTCCCCTTGGTTGGCACGCACGTTCGGGTGACGTCACTGTGGACAGGGCACACGATCGCTCATGGACGGAAGGCAACTGACACAAGGGCGGTAACAGTTCACATGAAAACTGCACACACACACACACACACACACACACACACACACACACACACACACACACACAGAGAGAGAGAGAGAGAGAGAGAGAGAGAGAGAGAGAGAGAGAGAGAGAGAGAGAGAGAGAGTCACAAAAGTACTTGAAAGATGTTGCCTTGGTTTGTTTCTGTTGAGATTTTTCAGCATGTATTTCTGTCAGTGGTACTGTATCGAATACTGACATTTCCCCTACGCCCTCACGTGCAATGACGTCATTATTATGCAAAACAACAACAGATCAGCTTATCATTCTACTCTCTGATATCTTCTTCGGTATCTGTTTCCGAAGAAATGTAAGCCGTTACGCTTTCTGCTAAATGAAGCTTTCACGTTTGCGCTGAAGTATATTTCGGAATTTCCAACCTGCCACGCTACAATGCATACCATTCCCAAGCCGAGATAATTCAAACAAAACTAAACACCACCAAATGTTCTCACACAGAACCACATATTTTCACACACACTAGCAAAACCTGAGAAAAAGGGGGTGCAGAAAGTAGAACACGAACATTTCATGGGAACACCATCAGCTGCGAGCAAGAGACCGCATTTTTTTTTCTTCTCCCCGACACAACCATTCATCGTGCCCACAGATAAACAGAGGTGCGGAGATTGTTCCCCTTGGATTCACTCTCCTGCTTCAACAGGTAGGCACTCAGCCTCCTGAAGGAAATACTGCATAGCGACGGCAGCCAGTGTGGTCTCTGCTACTGATTTTCTCAGTCGGACGTGCGTCCAAGACTTTGCGATGAGTGCTTGGTGCTTGTTGTGTACGGGTGTAGACTTCGCTATACACGTTCGTGATGAAGATTGCTGTGACTTGATGAACTGAGGCACGTCATGCATGGGAAGTCGCTCTGAAAATTTACAGCCTAGCACTGGTGAGTGTAGACTAGGCTATTCCGTCACGACAAAGCTGGATTACTGCAAACTGTAAGCTCCTGTGACTGGGTTATTTAGGTTCTGCCTGAGTTTAAAAGTCGTCTTCATTTTTCAAGTGCACCCCCTTTCAAAAATGCCATTACTGTCTTAGAGCTGTTCAAAACCGTTACAGAGCACATTAGGGCGGTCGGTGGTCTAGTGGTTAAGGCTTAGTCACCAATGCGAGAGGTCAGGTTCGAGTCCCACTCAGGGCGAAGAATTTTTCTTTCTCGTATGTGGCACCGTTCATTCGGGCCGACCGTCGGGGATTCTCTCCGGGTACTCCGGCTTCCTCCCCTCTGCTTTGGAAATGTTCCGCCCACAAAATTAAAAAAATAAATGCAGAAATAAAATTCCGAAACTTAAATTGCTGAGCTTGCCCTTCGCACCACGTGATTGTTATGTGTTCATGTCCAGTGTGTGAGAGAATGCGTGTGTTTCGCGTGAGCGTGCGTGTTGGGTTTAGTTCGCGGCACTTCGAGCCAAATATTTGGGATAAAGCGCCTATGTTAACGCGCTTATTATTACTATTATATTTCGAACTTGAAGTTATGTGTGATATGCTATGATATAACAAAAGACAGTACTTTCGGGGAGAAGGATCTGTTAACTCTTTGACGACGGAGCGCAATTTCTGACACTCGATTTCCTATAGGAAATCGTGTGTCAGAAATTGCGCTCCGTCGTCAAAGAGTTAAGAGAAAGAAAAAACCACGAAGGTCCTTCTGGATTGTTAAGTAACATTAACTCAGTTCCTACAAAGTAAGTTTGGAGTTGCGCACCAGTTGCCTCACTTAAAAAAAAAAAAAAGGCTGCATGGATTTCACTTTGGTTCAGTGGGATGCTGCACTTTGATTATAAGCTTACTCGTGTTTGCTGCAGTAAGAGCCGCCAAGGAACCGTTAATCTTGCCTGATTTTCGCATACAGGGCCAAAACCGAAAAAAAGAGTGAAAAACGTGAGATTCTCGTACGTGGCACGAAACGTGTTAATTTAACACGCTAATACACCATTACTATAGTCACATAGTTACACAGTTTCCTCTTAACTCTTAAGAGCCCGAGACCGACCATCCCCTCCCTGCTAATAAGACTCTAAAAAGAACAATCCACTGCACACCAATAGCAGCCATTTCAAGCCACTGTTACGTAAGGCGTGGGCCTTCCCGCTAGGTCTGAGACCACTGCTGACTGTGTAACAGTGGCCTCAAGTGGCTTTTAGTGATCTGAAGATTTAAAGTAAAAATGCGATTTTTAAATGGGCTTTTAAGAGTTAAAGATAAGGATCAAGTGATAGATCAGTTTATTCGTCCCGCAACTGAGGAAATTCGTTTGGTCCAGGCTGTCCTAAAATAAGAAATAAATGAAGTTAAATTACTAGTTACAACACTGGCTCATGATCACACAAACTCGATAATCACAACATACACCACATAGATAATCAGACTGCAAATACCATCAATTAGGATTCAATCAATCGGCTAATTAATGATACATTAATTGATATCGTAATACATTTATTGATCGCGGGCCATCATTCAGGGCATTCAGTTTTCCTGTAAGGAAAGGACCACCGTGGGACATTTCTGGGCGTCACAGAGCTTTCGTTTGGAAGAGTTGTGCCTGTGAGTGCGCCTTCACGCTCCTTAGCGTTAGTAGAGCTCACAATGCAATACACTGACGTTTACCGGCCGTGCGGACGAGGGGAACTTCCACGGCCCCGAAACTCTCCTAGGCAGTCGTTTTCGAGACGGTGACAGACGCTGTGCGTTTGGGCTTCTGTCTGCTTGATGCCAGCTTTTGTGAGTCTGTAACTGTGCATGCCTCTGAGTGGTGTGTTGCCAGACATCGCCGTCACAGATCTCCGAACGATATATTAGCCTCGAAATAACGGACGGCGTGCTTGAACTATGATCCTTTCTATATACAATGACACTACCATCACGTGTCCGGCGTAAACCGCATAAAAACACACGTACCTAATGGTAAATAACGAAAACAGAAACCGGGTCTAAGGGAGTAATTCCTTCTAGACCCATATTCCGAACATACAAATAGAAAATGAATTTCTGTCTGACTGTTATGACGATGCGAGCTGAGCGAAGAGGACTGACAAACGTAATAATAATAATAATAATAATCGCATTAATACAGGCGCTTTATCCCAAATGTTTGGCTCTTAGCGCCCTAGAGATAATTCCAACACGAACGCTCACGTGAATCACACGCATTCTCTCAGAAACTGGACTGAACCCGTAACAATTACGTGTTGCGAAGGGCAATTTAGGTTTCGGAATCAGTCTTAGAATCGCATTCATTTTCGATTTGTGTGGGCTGAACATTTCCAAAGCAGTTGGGGAGGAAGCCGGAGTACCCAGACAGAACCCCCGACGGTCGGCCCGAATGAAGGGTGCCACCTACGAAAAACAAACAATTCTTCGCTCCGAGTAAGACTCGGACCTGACCTCTAACATTGGTGACAAAGTCTTAACAACTAGACCACCGACCGTAGTCGCAGTTCGGTTAGAATGAGTTAAAGTCAGCTGGCGTATTTTGCCACGTGTTTTACATATCACGCGCCTCGTCTGCACAGCCAACGACAGGTTAAGTGGTAGAGTAGTGATTTAACGGGTGTTTACAGCCTCGAAAAACGCCATTAGTGACAGAGCTGATATATGGTTTCTGAACGCTTCGTAGTGCCGTTCATTTTGAGCTATGATGGTTCCTTGTCGCTGTCGCCTGTGTAACAATCGGAATGTAATCCCCCAGCTCCGGGGCACTTCCCGCTTTAAAGCTGGATACACCCCTTCAAGTCTGAAGCCAGACATACTCCACCCTCACACGCCAGATTTACTCCCAAGCTGGAAACACTCCACTCCACTCCGCCGGGAATTCGCTCCCTCATTCTCTCCGCCAGTCACCCCGCCTTGAAACTTTCAAGAAAATTCTTAAAACCCATAATGTATCTGTTTTCACCGCTGAACACCACTTAACTGTTTGCATCATCTGTGCGCGCGCGCGCGCGTGTGTGTGTGTGTGTGTGTGTGTGTGTGTGCGTGTTGTTGCGCCCAGGCCCCGACCTTATGGCTCTGTATATTTTTGTATATATTTCTTCCTTTTCACTTGTTGTTTTATTTTAAAGCGCTTACAAACTATTATTCATTAATAGGTGACAGCGCAAAATAAGTATTATCATTATTATTATTATTGGTATAAGTTATTTCGGGCTTAACGCCGCGCAAGCAGCAAAGGCTAATTCGCGGCCGGCTAAGCAAAGTCTTCCTCTGCCAGGTCGTTATTATTGCTATAAAACAAATCGTTAGTCTGTATGTGGTTTAGACTAGAGGGAGTACATCCAGCTTTTCAGCGGGAAATGCCCCTGAGCATACGGAGCTGGGGAGTGCATTCCGCGCGTTACATTCTGGCATTTCTCTAGTTATATTTCGCTTTATTTATTTTATGTTTGTTTGTTTCTGTGTTATTACTGTCACCTTTCTGGTTATGGCGTTTTGCAAATAAGAAGTGTTTGGGTTTGCTTTTCATGTTGCTAACTGATCGACTTTTTTCTTCTAATGCTTCTTGAATGATGCGGGTGGGCGGGTAGGAGTTTAACGTCCTTTTCCACCACGTATGGGTGATATCAAAGACGGGGCAACGAGAAGAAGGCCAACACAAATATTTGGTCCCAGTCGAGATTCGAACTCACGACCCGAGCATTAAAAGTCCATCGCTCTACCATTCGGTTATCCACTCTTGAATGATGCAGTTCTCTGCAAGCAAACAACGAGTTTACTATAAAAAAAGGGTTTCTGTTAACACAATTCAGCGTCTGTTACCCACTTTTTGTCTTTAAAGATTTGTTTGAATTTTTTTTTATTCCGGTTATATTTGTACATGTAATGGATTCCCCGGATTTTAATTGTTCTCCGGTTTTTGCAGGGGAACATAGAACAATCTCGAAACACGATCCATGGCACAGACGCCAACAAATACACCAGTAACACTGATAATCCTTTTGTTGACTGTTTTCACCAACGAGAAGTTAAAACAATGAATGTTTGTTTTCTTCTTTATCAGAGCATCTACCATCTCTTCCTGGGGAGATGCCTTCAGCGCCAAAAACAGCAACCAAACACGACAGAGGGGAACAATAAAGGTTGAACTTGGAGCAGAAGACTGTGATACCCCTCGGAGATAATCACCACAGACTGCCTCCCGTCCCTTTCAAGTGCCTCCCCGTGTTCAGTGTATGATGGATGGGCCAGGAGATTCGGCATTACATACTTTCTCTCGCATTTACCGTTCTGGGCTTTTACTACAATGATGCCCTTGTGTCTTCTTGTGCGGTATGGAAGTGCGGCGATTCAGGATGGCAACTGCAGTGTTGTTTTTTCCGTGAGTGACACTCGTTATTTTCCCTCGCTACGGACCGGGAGGATCACTGGGATGGTTCAGAAGAAGTGACTCTTCTCCCCAAAGGACGGTCGACTCACGTTCCACTCACGGCTGACTCCTGTTTGACTCACGTAGCGAGACAGTGAGATCCATAGATTTCCCGATATCTGAGCCGAGGTCAGGCATTATCTGATCTGTATTTTGCAACTCTGGTCCCACAGGCTGTGTGATAGGAAGGAATTCCCGACTAGCGATGTGTTAAGAGATTCATACATTCTCCGATATCCGAGCCAAGGTCAATCATTTGCAGGTCCGCGGTTTGCAACTTTGGTCCCAAAGCGTACGATCCGAGGGATGGCCATTTAGGAATTCCCGACTGCACTGTGTATCATTTTACGCGGTTGCACAGCGCTGCGTGGACTCACTGAATCGGAAATTAACAGTCCTTAGCGTTACTTAAACGTGACCGCAAAAGAGACTCACCCTTTGTAGCCAACCATTCAAGCTATCTGCAGTTTGACTGGTTTCGGGTTAAAAATGTAATCAGCAGCAAAGTAAATTTTAAGAGAAGAAGAAGAGAAAGAAGAAGAAGAAAAGAAGAAGTTTGTTGAATCATTTCTCTCAGCAGATGTGACTTCTGTTAGTAGACGCGAATTGGGTAGCTTCAGAAACCAGACTTTGAGTTTCCTTGGAAACGCATCGAAACCCTCGGTACTAAAGGAAACTAACTACAATCAGTGGAGCAATAACTGAATAACTGTACTAGTGACATTTCTCCTTTTTCCAAGTGGAGTCAAACCCAAGTGGAAAATAACTCAAAGACGGACAACAAGTTTCTGGGGATTCACCGACTTTTCATCTACATTGTGAAATGCGAACTTCGCCAAAGTGGTTTACCATTTGACGCATGTACCAAACAGTTTACCAGTGATTCCTTACCACAAACCTGATCACAGAAGAATTAAAGATGGCCGTTGAAGCGACAGCGGAGTTTCACTGGGCGGACTATCTGGTCCTGAGTATCATGTTGGTCATATCTACCGCCATCGGCTTCTACGCGGCCTTCAGGAAGGGGGCACAGAGAACCACGTCTGACTACCTCATGGGAGGTGAGTTACTGTAATTTAAACCACTCGCCAGTGCAAACTTTCAGTGAGTTAACTTCGAGTGCTGTACGCCCGAAAATAGTAAAGGAAACATAGAGCGAAAGTGTGAGTTATGACTTTCCGTAACCCACTCAGTGGTTTACGAGTTCACAAAAACGCACTCCAGTTACGTCATCAGTTTCTTTCGTGATAAACCACTCGAACTAATCATGAAAGCTCGATACAAGTGTAGGCCCTATGGGGTTTGTTGTTTGGTTTGTTGGGCCTGCTTTGGAAATGTTCAGCCCCCAAATCTGCAAATAAATGCAATTCAAACTTCGGAAACTTAAATTGCTGATCTGACCCTTCGCTCCGGTTGATTGTAATGTATTCATGTCCAGTGTGTGAGAGAATGTGTGTGGTTCACGGGAGCGTGCGTGTTGGGTTCAGCACGCGGCGCTTTGAGCCAGTTAAAGAAATTGGGTAAAACGCCTACACAGTCCTCAGTCATCATCATTATCATTATTGGTTGCCAGTACATAATTATGTATATCATACGTCGCCCGAACCGTACAAGCACATAAAGCAACGTCCGCCATTTTCCCCACAAAACCCGTAACGATGCGATGGTAAGTTGTGTCTTGGCTTTGTGTGTGTGTGTGTGTGTGT
Source organism: Batillaria attramentaria (assembly GCA_018292915.2). NCBI lineage: Eukaryota > Metazoa > Mollusca > Gastropoda > Batillariidae > Batillaria > Batillaria attramentaria. The sequence goes on from JACVVK020000234.1 coordinate 846,598, forward strand.
GTGTGTGTGTGTGTGTGTGTGTGTGTGTGTGTGTGTGGTCATTGGCCCGGTTTGTGTCTGTATGTATGCACAAGACAGACATGAGTACTTATGTGAGTGTACATGCAGCCAGTAGTATGTGCGAGTAAGTGTATGTTTTGTTCCTGATTTTGTTTTACACGGTTGTTCTCTTGTTAGCATTTTTTGTTTGTTTGTTTGTCTGCTTTTTTTCTGATCTCTTTTCTGTTTATTTGTTGTTGTTGTTGATACTTTCGTCGATTTTCATGTTTCCTTTTGTTTTCCTATGCCCCCAGAGGGTTGGAAATAAACTTGACTCGACTTGCTTATACATGATTTTGAAATGCACTTACCGGGCATTTGACATACCAGTTTATACCTTGCCATGGTAGGAGACTTGCCATGTTGCCAAAACTATACACAGCAATTTTAAAGTTCTGGTCTTGAAAAAAAGAAAGAAAGAAATTAGAAAGAAACAAACAAAAAACAACCAAGTCACTTTGCACAGCGATCGCGGCCATTTCAGCAAAGACCTTTAAAAGAAAAAGACCAAAGATAGGCATATTCATTTTGAATGCAAAAACACGAGCAAATATTTTCACAGTCACTTCTTTATTTCCACAGGCCGAAAGCTGCAATGGTTCCCAGTGTCCATGAGCGTCCTGGCCAGTTTCCTGTCTGCTGTGTCGGTCCTGGGGACGCCATTGGAAGTCTACATATTTGGGTCATCCTTCATGCTCTACAGCCTCGCTTTCGTAGTTTCCATTCCCATCACTGCGCATGTCTTCATACCTTTCTTCTACAAACTGAAACTAACCAGCGTATATGAGGTGAGTGAGACTGAAGAAAACAGAAAAGAAAAGAAAAAAAAAACACAACTAAGCAACAAACCAACCAAGCAACCAACCAACCAACCAAACAACAACAACATCAACAACAAACAAACAAACAAAACAAACAACAACAACAAACAAACAAAACAAAACAAATCAAAACAAACGAAAGGTTATCACTGAGGTTCTGATTATTTTGCATGTTTCCGTGTCTAATGTATTAGGATCAGAACTGAACCGGAAACAAATGTATTTTTTTAAAGGCATATCTTTTTAAAGTATTAAAAAAAACACCCCAAAACCCAACAACAACAACAACAACGTAAAAAGATTCGTAGTAAAAGATTTGAAACAAAAGCTAAAAAACATTAAACAATGAAAACCGTAAAACATTAAAACGGAACACACGCACGCACGCACGCACACTCACAAAATTACACAAAAAACTCTATTAGACATTTCACTATGTATAGGTTTATTTTTTCCGTTTAGTGATCACAATCACCTTGTCGGTTATTCCTCCGTGCTTTCTTTTCCCCTGGCTTCCAAATTTTCTCCCCGTCTGATCCGTTTTTGACGTTACTCAAAGTCCTAGCGAGACCCTAATCACGTTACTTATGAAAACAATGCGCGTTATGAGAGTCCGCCGTTATTACCAGGTGGCCCGACCCTAATGTCTTTTTGACGTGCTAATGTAGAGTGGAAGGGTGTGCGCGTGCTTGCCCCATCTTCAGATAAGACGCGGCGAGCTAACGAGAAGAAGGGGTTAAGGACAGTTGCGACCACAGACGGCTCGATGGCTCATAGGTAGGTGCATTCTGCCCTGCAGTCAGCCCCCACTGTGCCTGGGTCTGCGGACACTGGAGCCTAATCCGTCACACGCATGCTCCGTGACCTCTCACCCCCCCTGACGTCATGCCCACAGCAGTCAGATCACTCCTTTGTTGTGGAGTTCCAGCGGAGGGCCTCAGAGTGCAGCAAGAGGAATGGTTCGCCGTCGTGTTGGCGAAACGCTTCTGATATGACGGCAGAACTGACACGAAATTAAATCAACAACAAAGAACAGACAAACAAACAAACGATAAAACATTCATTCAGCTAGTACGACCTTGCCGTCTAGTCCAGGTCATTCAGAAGTGTCTGTCTGGAAAAGTTATGTTCACTATCTATAATCAAGTCAGTTTGATGCCTTTGGTGTTTGTAGTTCTTGAGAAAATGCCAACGTTAAATTCTGTCAAAGGACAGACGACAGACAGACAGACAGACAGACAGACAGACAGACAGACAAGGGAGGATTATTACTCTTTGTTACAAACGTGAGTCCTAAAGTATACGTTCAATGTTATCCTACACGCTGCGCCACCGCCTTTGGTCTAGCTCTCGTGATACCTGCAAGAAGCCACATGGCCCTCCAATATTATTCACATAATTCTGCGGTTTTGCGCAAAGCGAACACTCGTAAACTGCTTAAGTTTAAAGGTTTTGCCCGCGGAGCAAGGTCTAGGTGTTTTAGATAGGGGTGACAGGTTGGTAAAACTAAGAAGGGCCAAAGCAGGATATGAAAGTGCCTAAACAGATATATGTCAGGCTGAGAGAGAGAGAGAGAGAGAGAGAGAGAGAGATGATCGCTTTCAGCGCAAGATCAGTGTCCCACTATCTGTGGCAAGATAATTCGGCACGCAACAACTCAGATACAACTCGCTAAAATCTCAAATGCCAGTGAGCTCGTGCAGTAAAGCAGTTCTTCTGACAGCCGGAAACCCCAATGCATGATGGGTCGAGACCAGCTTTTACTACGAATGTGTCCCCAGAGGGAAAATGTATTCGCACAAACGGCGGAGATAATATTTTGGCACCCGATAAGTGCTGTTTCCTTTTATTCCGCTAGAGTGAAATATATTTCTCCGAGTCAGTTCACTTGCTCAGCAAGTCGATTTTGGACGACGACCAAACAAATAAAAAAACTGTAACAAATTGAAAAGCCCTCGCGAAAAGGCCTTTTGTTCAGCCCGATATAAAACATGGCAAGTCAAGAAAGAGGAAAACGGACATTTTGTATATATATATATGTATGTGTGTGTGTGTGCTTGTCTGTGTGCGTGTGAGTGTGCGTGCGTGCGTGCGTCAGTGTGTGTGACTGTGTGTGTGCGCGCGTGCGTGCGTGCGTCTATGTCGGTGTGACTCTGTGTGTGTGGGGTGGGGGGAGGGGGGTACTTGAGTGCGTGCGTGTGTGTGTGTGTACGGTACACATGTCTGTGCGTGTGTGCGTGCGTACGTAAGTGCGTGCGTGTCGGGAGGAGGGAGGTCGAATCGCGGCAGTACCGCTTTTCTCCAGACACCTTTACCGATCCGGATTTGCTGTGTTTTGGCAGACAAGAAAGAGATGTGCAGCAACAAGCCAGATATACCCACAGCTGAACTCGGCGACAACAGTATCACTTTCCTGGAGTAAAGTGCTTTCAGTTGTTACCGTAAACTCCCCGAAGACGGAGATCAACAAACAAGGGCAATTACCACCTCTGTTTTGTCTGAGTTGACCTCTGAGAGTTAACTGCTCCTACAGCTTCGCACAGGTGTCATGCAGAAACAGGGACCCACGGAAAACTCTCGATGGTGTAAAAACTAGGAGTGAGGATGAAGAGTAAATCGACATAAACATGTATACGCTTTAGGATTTCTGACTAATCTCCCTGGGGTGGGGTGGGGTGGGGTGGGGAGGGGTGGGGTGGGTGTTGGGGGTGGGGGCCGGTGGGGGTTGTAAAATGCCACTTCCGCGCGCCCTTTTTCCAAGTGCGTATTAACACAAGTAAAAACTATTCCTGCGGTGTTATACACGAGATGGACTCCCCGGTCGATGCAGCTTGAGACTGTGGGTGCCCCGGGTCAATGCAGCGTGACGCTTGAGGTGCCCCGTCAGAGTCAAATGAGCTGGAGAGTACATCTGGCTTCTTACACTGGCCGCGGGGCAGCATTCATGAGTGATTTCCATAAAATGCTCAAACCGACTGCACCCGCCGATTTCGCCGGCCTCTCATCTCATCTCACCTCTGCCACAGTTGATAATCTCTGCGCGCAAGTAGGTCGATCCGTCTTCGATCAGTGCACTGCGAGCGTGACTCGTAACCAGCCAAAACCTCTCCGGCCGCGCGAAACAAACCGAACTGGAACCGAAGCACTACGTCAACAGTTGATCACATCCGCAAAGTAGTTCCCGGGAAACGCGAGCCTAGTTTGATTATCATCGGTTTAGTTGTACATCCTTAGCGTGTTGTATACAGATTTCTTAGCAGTTTAGATATCTGTCTTGTCAAAGACTGGAGATAATCTATTCGGTGTCCGTGTCCGGGAGATAAATGACGCTTTGCTGTCAATTTTCCAAAACTGTGACTGAGAGTACATGGTGGTGACGTCACAGTCGAAGCGAGCTGTGTGTAAAGTGCTGATAAAGTCATGGGGTCTGGAACTGAAACATACATCGGTCAGTGGAAGTGTTACAAAGACAGAACGGATCTCTACAGACACACACTGGCTTGTTTGTTTGTTTGTTTACATTAAATTTTGTTCGGCGACTGCCGGTGTTGCTTGCTAAATCTGTTGCTAATGAAGTTACGCCCCATTTGGAGATTACCTCCCTTTTGATAACATTGCGTCCTCGAATCAGTATTCAAAGAAATCAGGCGCTTAGAAACTCTAACTTCCTTTCCTTGGTTCACGGTCCCTGGACATTCAGGCTATAAATAGACCATGTACAGTTGCCTGCACGCTTTTGGGCCCGCTCTCTTCCCACCCCGACACAGATAGAGGTCTGTTATGTTATTACTCGGCACATCGAACAGTTTCGAGACCACAAAATGTCTTCCGTTAAAGTGTCATTTTCAGAGGCAGGATTGATTTAAAGATAAAAGCCTTATGGTAATTTCATTGCTCAGTTTAATAGTTTAGTTAATATTCAAAACGTCACGTGTAAGATTCCCACCCCGCCCCCCGCACCCCCACCCCCCCTTCCCCCTCGTTAAATTTTTAGTTGTCTGGTTCGTGTAATTTACCGCCAGAAACTTGACTTCCACGTTCCCATATACACGACTGGACATTTTGTGATTCCAACGGAAGCAGGTGAGACAAAGCAGGCGTTCCTAAATCAAACAACGAGGCATGTTCGGGAGGGCAGAATAAACTGTGCCGATGCAGCGTGCAGGGTTCTTAAACCTGATTAATTGCTTTCTCTTTGTAAAGCCCTTGGCACAGCGGCGGGTGACGAGTCTGCCAGGCACCCGCTTGTGTATTGCGCCGGGGGTTGCGGTCACACGTTGCGACACGCTTTGGCTATAAGCTGCACCGCCGGCCCGGCGCGTGACAATACACAAAGAGCGATAGCACACGGTCAGCGGCGATTGACTGGCGTGGCGAGGAAAAGCTAGGACAGTGTTCTATTCAGTGGCGAGTCCGGACGGCGTCTCGCTTCAGTCCTTCCGGCGAGTAGATTTAATAATAATAATAATAATACGTGTATACTGTATAGGCGCTTTACCCAGTTTCTCGAAATGGCTCAAAGCGCCGCGGACTGAACCCAACGCGCACGCTGACGTGAACCGCACGCATTCTCTCACACACCGCACACATTACAATCACGCGGTGCAAAGGGTCAGCTCAGCAATCTAAGTTTCGATATTTAGAATTGCATTTCTTTAAAAAAAAAAAAATGTGGTCTGGACCGGCATTTCCAAAGCAGATGATTTAATTGGATGGAGCTTTAACTGGTGCATTTTACCGCTGCCGGGTAGGCATGCCAAATCGCTGTGTCTGACTAGCCTCTGATCAACCAAACCACGGGAATTCGCTGCATCTGACTGGCCTCTGATCAACCAAACCACGGGAAATCGGAAAAGCCGTGCTAGGAGTTTCTGCTCTGTCGTTGTCGGTGCCGTCTTTGATAACACCGTGTGTGGCGAAAATGGACGTTATGGTCCCAAACAACCAACGAGCCAAGCAACCGTGCCACAAATGAAGCGAAAAGAGAGAGAGAGAGAGAGAGAGAGAGAGAGAGAGAGAGAGAGAGAGAGAGAGAGAGAGAGAAAACAAGAACAAGAACAAGAACCTTTATTTTACAACGGTAGAAGTTACAGGCATATTCATACCAATTTTAAAACTTGCCGTTGCTACACTATATGAGCTAATACTACTGTCAAGAGAGAGAGAGAGAGAGAGAGAGAGAGAGAGAGAGAGAGAGAGAGAGAGAGAGAGCTGATGATGATGATGATGATGATGAAACTTTATTTATCAACGGTAAAAGTTTTGACAGAAATTCGCCAGTTTGCAAACTTGCCGTTGCTAATACTACAGATACTATCTACTAAGGAAAAAAAGGGAGCAAAATATAAAAGGTATTATGCACTAAACTACAAGAAACAAAACCATAGAGAAAATCGTCCATCAGGTCGAAACGCATTCACACACACGTACGACCTTTGTAAACACAAATCACTGATATACGAATACGTCACTGATATAATACTGAATTGATGTAAAATAGAAAATCAAAATAACAGGTTGCCGCGTAACGTACGTTACGTGCGATCCATCAGAGAGAGAGAGAGAGAGAGAGAGAGAGAGAGAGAGAGAGAGAGAGAGAGAGAAATATTTGGGAAAAAGCGCCTATATTGATGCGATTATTATTATTGTCTGTCTTCCTTGTACACCTTTACGACACGTGGTTCATGCCCGTGAGGCCGGGGCCAGCTGTTACAGAGCGGTTTGCAGTCCGCGGTAAATTCAAATTTCGGGCAGGTTGTAGAAGTCAAATGGCAAATTTAAATTAAATTTAGTTTACAGAGCTCTGAAATAGACTTTGGGAAGGTTGCTGACCCAAGAGAGAGAGAGAGAGAGAGAGAGAGAGAGAGAGAGAGAGAGAGGTCCTCAATCAGTATCAATCAAGTCGCACCCAGAGAGTTTTGTCTAGCGGTAAACACGAGCACGTGTGAGCGAGGTAGGAGAGGTCAGAATGTTAACGTAGTAAACAGACGGATGCAAAGAATCTGCTACAGTACCACGATCAAAACCCACTCTGCACCTTGTATTCTGTGTTTCGCATTCCACCTAAATACGAAACTGCTGAGACAGCTCCGTGTGATACTGTTCGCTGAGAAGCACCCTCCCCCCCCCCCCCCCCATTCTCCAAGTGGAAGCAACATACAGAGGTTGCTGTTAACCGTTCTATCATGGAGTTATACGTGTATTATGGAGAAATATAAGTCCATGGTTGTAAACAAACTCCACAACATTGCTGCAGTGACGCTACGTAACAAAGCAGACAGAGCCGACACCAAACGTAGTTTCGCACATGAACATAGTTCTGGTCACCCATACCAGAGACGTACATAATTATGTGCACATTACCCATCAATGTGTTTGGTTGGCTATAACTTTTTTTAAAATTTCTCTTGATGACTTAATGTGCCTTCTTTCCTTTGCAGTACCTGGAGCTACGATTTAACCGAATAATACGATTACTGGGCTCCATGGTCTTTTCCCTACAAATGGTAAGCGCCGGAAACTTCAAGTTTCCTATACTTTTGAGTAAAACTTTTACTGCCATTAACTATGATTCATGCTGTAATTTCAGGCTAGTAAAGAATTTACTAGTCTTCTGTGTCTACGTGAACCTTTAAGCTCGACCATGTTAAAACAACAAAACAAAACAAAACAAAACAAAACAAAACAAAACAAAAAAAGCAAGTGGTGGGTGGATGGGTGTTTGGGAGTTTAACGTCCTTTTCCTGCACGTATTGATGATATCAAAGACGGGGCAACGAGAAAAAGGCCAGCACAAATATTTGGCCCCAGCCGGGATTCACGACCCGAGCATTGAAAGTCCAACGCTCTACCATTCGGCTATCGCGGCTCCCACCCCGCACCCCCCCCCCAAAAAAAAAACAAAAACAAAACAAAAACAACCAAAAACAAAAACAAAAACAAAAAACACCAAAAAACCAAACAAACAAAACCCCCACAACAAACAAACAAACAAACAAACAAACAAACAAACAAACAAACAAAAGGAAACCAAACCAAAACAACAACAAGACCAACAACAAAACCATAAACAAATAAAACACAAACAAGAACAACAACAACAACAAAAAGCCAAACTTTTTTCCTCCATTTTCTTCCAGCAGTCTGTTCACCATTTGCGATGAGGCATTACAACATGTGTCGCCATAACGACTTGTGTTTGATTTCAGGTATTTTACATGGCCATAGTACTCTACGCTCCCGCCATAGCTTTAAGTCAAGGTAAGTAGAGACTATTAGCATAATCCTTTTTGCTCTCCTGTTGTAACAAGGTGTGGACGAAAGACGGAAAATCTCAACACACCACCCACACCGAAAGTTACATTCCTTACTGAACGGTACATAGTCCTGTTTGCCTTGTTTTCACTGTAACTGCCGGCTCTTAACTGGGCACTGCGGAGCGCCACAGTGCTGTCCACAGTTGTGAAACAGTTGTGATTTTGGGGGTTTCCGCCGCTGTGGCGTCATCACAGCAACCTGGATTTCAAATAGCCACAACTGTGACTGTGGTTTGCATGGCGGACAGTGCATCTTCAATGGGTTTGTCACCGAGCACTGTTGTGTTCAGTTTTGTAGTGAGTAGACACACCGAGCGCAACGACTGTGATGTGCACATGTGTGTTTCGCGCGCTGTGCCCAGTTAAGAGCAGGCTTTACGGAAAGCAACCAAACACACACAAATAATTTTTCCGGTTAAAACTAAGTCTCTGGGTTGTTCCCAGTGTCACAGAGTTGCTAAAGGTATTCTATGGATATTTTGCCTCCAAGCAACTTGCTCGCAGAATCGTAGAAAACAGTAGATTGACTGATCGAGATATTGATCGACTGATTGTGAACGTGCAGTGACGAACTTGTCCATGTTGGTGTCTGTGCTGGGGATCGGTGTGATCTGTACCATATACACCTCACTGGTACGTACTCTTTTCACTTTACATACTCTTAGTCATACGCACTGTATTGTTAAAACCGTTCTGAAGTAATTAGCCACCAATATAATCATCACCTCCGTGCGTGAACTTTTGTGCTCTGCGCATTCTGAAGAAAAAAGCGGATGTAATGTATACGTCGTTGTAATGCTGACGTTGTGTGTTTGCAAGACGGACTGAATAAGAAATGAAGTACACAGTGTTGTGGTCATGCTGAAGTTGTGTGGTGTCCAGGACAGATTTAATAATGAGTGATGTACACATTGTTGTAATTATACGTCGTTGCAATGATGACGTGTGGTTTCCAGGGCGGATTGAGGGCGGTGGTGTACACGGACACGTTCCAAGTGATCATCATTCTTCTGGGGATCGCCACACTCATCACCAAGGGCGTGGTGGACGTGGGGGGACCCGGGGAGGTGTGGCGCAGGGCGCAGGAAGGGGGCCGCCTCGACAACTTCGTCAGGTGAGCGGTGGTCTGATAGGTAGCGCGTCGGATTGAGCCGCTGCGCTACTGAACGGCCGTCACCAATGTCACGGCGATGAAGCGTGGGTTCGAGCCCAGGTCGGGCTTGTGATATGTGATACCGGTTTTTCCTGGCTGCCGGGCTGCTCATCGGGGGTTTCTCTCTGGTTTATCCGGCTTTCCTCCCCCAGCAAAATTGCTAAATTGTAAAAAAATATAGGATAGGTATTGGGTGGCGTTGCACCGCGGTGACGCGCTTCCCCTGGGGGAGGCAGCCCGAAATTCCCGAAAGAGATAATAAAGTAGTAGTAGTAGTAGTAGTAGGTGAGAAAACAGTGAGGAGTGTGTGTGTGTGTGTGTGTGTGTGTGTGTGTGTGTGTGTGTGTGTGTGTGTGTGTGTGTGTGTGTGTGTGTGTGTGTGTGTGTGTGTGTGAGTGTGAGGGTGCGCGGCCTAAGGATGTAATGACAGCGTTCATTGTTTCATCAGCAATTTTGGTAGTAAGTCAAACAAACAAACAAACAAACAAACAAACAAACAAACAAACAAACAAACAAACACCGCCGGTAATAACCCAACTCCACCCCCTCATAGTACTGTACAGTGAAAACTTCCATCCGTTAAAACAATATTATTGAAATGTTGTTCCAGTTTTGACGCGGACCCTACAGTACGTCACACGTTCTGGGGCCTGTCGCTAGGTGGCGGTGTGACGGCCCTCAGTCTGTACGCCATCAACCAGGCCCTCGTCCAACGTTACATGGCCGTCAGCAAACTCTCACACGCACAGGGGTAAGGAGCAGTATCAGACGAAATGACAGCATCGATTAAGCAGTCTCTGGGCAGACTTTTAGGAAATAATAAGCGAGTTTTAGCATAAGTGTTAGCAGTGCTGTATCTCTGCTAACACTGCTGAATGTATGCTAACATTACCAGATATGCTTGACCAGATATGGGCCCGTATGTAAAACTCGAGGTTAATTTCACCCACGACTACAGGCCTAACCCAGACTAGGACAAAATAAACCCCCCAAACAAAATTAAGTAAAAAAAGGAAGCGAAGAAAGAAAGACAAAAATCCTTCTATAACGGCATAGGCACCTTGCTGGAATGGACCCGCTTCCTGATTTAAAACAAAAAACAACAGAAAATTTAACCGTAGAGCTAGTTTAGTTCGAGGCTAGACCTCAACCCGGGGCTAAAATCCCTAACCTGGACCTTTACATGCGGGCCCTGTAGTGCAGACTCCCAAGTTTTAAGTCTTTGTGTTGGTAATGCGTTCTGAAGGGAAACACTACCGTTTTCAAAGCTCACCAAATGAATAGATGTTTTTTTGTTGTTTTTTTTTTCCGTTGCGATCATTTTAGTGACTGTGCGGCTTCTGATAGTAATGAAATATGACTTTCTTTGGCCTAACGCTTCCATAACTGTGCTATACGACCAAGTCGCTAAAAATAGCCACCAATCAGCGCTGTATCGTTGGCGTTCAGTCCGCAACCCAATAACGTCGTCTGCTCAGTACGCGGTACGCTTCTACATACGTAGAACAACATAAAATTGCTGAGCTGGACCTTCTCAATACGTGACTGTTCATGCGAGTATTCATGTTGTGAAAGGGTTAACGCGTGTGTGTGTATACAGAATCATCTATATCAACCTGCCAGCTAACGCCTTCATGACGACCACTCTGTGTTTGCTGGGACTTGTGGCTTATGCACGGTACATGCACTGTGACCCCTTCGTCACCAGAAGGATCAAGAAATTTGATCAGGTATTTTTTTTTCTTTGCCTAGTGTAGTGTCTTGTAGACTGTGGATTTCCTCAACCCGGCAGATGACGCAGCTACCGACAAATGTTAAGTTTAAAACCAGGCAAACTTTGCGCATCGGGCAAGCGACGAGGGAAGAGAATAGACGACTCCACTCGGCAGGTCCTTTACTTTGCCGTGTTTTGGCAAAACACAGTGCGTCCACGACGTCATTTTATGGATAAAGGGGTGATTTGAAGATGAAAGAGACTGACGTAATGGTCTTTTTCCTCAAATGACGTCGAAAGGACTTACTGCTTTCCACGTTTCAGTCGAAAAACATGTGCTTCCCTCTATGCAAGAAAGTTTGCCAGACCATGCCTAACACGTGAACCAAGCCAATGATAAGTCTTGGCTTGGCTACAGGTACGACCTCTTCCTTTAGCCACGTGACTGGGGTTAGTCCATGTCATGGGTTGTGCTCATTTTGCCGCGGCACGCGATTGGCTGAATTGTCGGCGCTTGCCCCGTTTGATTGACAGGAATGGAGTCGTCTATTCAAGTTAACTGGAAGTGGAACCAGCCATTTGAAAGGTCGTTTTACAAACTACGTTGTGCTGGTTTGATCAAGTCCAACTGGCAGTTTCCCAGCGGCTGAACGAAGAGACCTGGATGGCAGGTACAGAAACGGTAAACATTCACGTAGACAGGTAACCTGGCAAGGTGCCAGCAGAGCCGCGTAAGCAATGTGATTTTTGTATTTTGTCACCGACTGTCTCATTGTGCAGCTGATTCCCCTGATGGTGATGGACGTACTGGGGGAGTACCCAGGTCTGCCCGGACTCTTCGTCGCCTGTGTCTTCAGTGCTGCACTCAGGTATAGCTCTAGAACGGATGATGTTCACTCCGCACACTGTATGAGATGGCCTGTGGTACTGGCCGGCCGTACACACATGAGTTAGTTATTTGTGGTTTATCAGCCGCAAAGACTACTTCGCGGGTAAGGGCCCTCTCACACTAGCGTCAAGCGTGCGCTACGCGGCAAGATTTCTGTCGCACGCATCAAGTTTTCCCGCGCGTTCTAGTGTGAGACCCCCTGCTGCGCGTCTCGTCCGCAACGAAAATCTCTGTCGCGGGCCGATAGAAAATGTTCTATTCTTGCGACAATGACGCGCGTAAATTATTGCTATCAGCCAATCAGAAACGAGTATGAGCCTGGCAGGGGAACATCTTCTTCGGATGATCCGTACGATCTTGTAAAAACTTTTGTAGCTGTCTACGCTAGTGTGAGAGCATGATCACGCGCGTGCGACGTGGGTAGCCATACGCACGCTCGATGTGCCAAGCGTTGCGCGCGGGGCGTTACGCTAGTGTGAGAGGGCCCTTACACGCATGAGCAACATGTGTGACACAGGTCAATGTTTTGTCAGATCAAGTGTATTTCGAGCAAGTTTTGCATTGAACTGCCGGGACTGCTCTCATCAGCGTGCCAACCCGTGTGGAATTAGAAGTGGTATTCATTTCGTCATTATTAGACGTTCGCGTCATAGCTTTTTTGATGACTATTGACATTCATGACATTTCGTCATGTTCTTTGGGAACAAGGGGTGATTATTCATTTCATTGTTGTTCACTACCACGTGTGTCGCGTTGTTTTGCTTGTTGTTGGTATGGCGTTGTTCGTTATGTTACGGCTCTGACTAGCCGTCGGGGGGAGGGGGGGGATGAATGGGGTGTCTGTTTTCCGACTTTTCGGAGGGAGGGGGTGGATGGAGAGGGTGTCTGTTTTCCGACTTTTCGGGGTTGTGCTCGTTGTTTTCTGCGTTTAGGCTAGCTGTGCGCTCTTGCTTGAGTTGCACTGTGCGTGTTGCTACACCTCGCGCATACTTGACGTCATCAGAGCTCATTTCGTCAGTGACGTCATCTGCCTGTTTCACTACTGACGACAATATTTTGTTTGCTGACAATGCTCTTCTTCGGTTTGTTTGTTGGCATCTTGTTCATCTTCTGACATGTGTGTGTGTGTGTGTGTGTGCGTGCGTGCGTGCGTGCGTGCGTGCGTGCGTGTGTGTGTGTGTGTGTGTGTGTGTGTGTGTGTGTGTGTGTGTGTGTGTGTGTGTGTAATCAACAGCACGGTATCGTCAGGTGTGAACGCACTGGCCCTAGTGTATCTGGAAGATGTTGCCAAACCTACCTACAGCGCCATCAGGCACACTGACATGCCGGATCACTTGGCCACAGTCGTCTCCAAGTGTCTGGGTGAGCTAGTAGTACTAGTAGCCTATAGTTTTCCAACTGGAATATATACTGCCATCCAGTGACAGATCGAAGGGTCCTTTCGTGGGCTTTCCTCTCAGTGGTGATGAGGAGCCGCCAGTTTCCCCCTGCTGTTTTCATTCACAATACCCGCCCATTAATTTTAGGAGCGTAAAGGTCCATTCAGAAGATCCGGAGAGTATCGGTAGCATGAGAAAGGGAGAGAAAAAGACATCAACATTGTTCCAGCTTTGTCAAGTCAGTTGTGTCCCCTGACTCTAGAACCGTTGACTGAGATGCCCCCCAAAGAAAATAAAATAAAACTGCGACAACCAGAATAGCGAATAACCAACCAAACAAGCCAACCCCCCAACAACAAGAATTGCACAGAAAACAACAACAACAACAACGGCAGCAACAACAACAAAACAGAATCAGCAACAACAAAACAGAACCAGCAACAACAAAACAGAACCAGCAACAACGACATGAACAACAACAATATGAACAACAAGAACATGAACAACAACAGCAGCAACAACAAAACAGCACCAACAACAACAACGACAACAACAGAACAACAACAACAACAACAACAACAACAACAACAACAACAAACCAACAAACAAATAAACTCCGTGTCAGTCTTTGCATTGGACACCCTTTCCCACTCTTCCCTTTTCACCGTAGCTTTGCCTGGTGACTTGACGAAAATTGATCCGCATCTCTCTGTTCTGTCTCATCCGTATCCCCTCTACTTGACAACAATGGCTATTCTATTCTGACAACTGACAGCGGTGGCGTTTGGCCTGGTGACTATCGGCATGGCCTACCTGACCGGTACGATGGACCAGACGCTGGTGAACATTACACTCAAGTCGTTCGGTATGACTGGCGGTCCGCTGCTCGGCGTTTTCCTTCTCGCCATGTTCTTCCCCTGCGCCAACTCGTGGGTAAGATTCTGTTTCAGTCAAAAACTATTGTATCTTGCCGCCTCTGTTGTCAACTGGATGTGTGCTATAGTTGAAATTTAACGATGCACGAGTGCGAAACTACGTCTGGTATTCGCTCCGTGTGCGTTGTCTGCGGCGGGTAGCGTCACTTTCACATGCTATCGCGCAGCTCTGTGTGTCGCTGGCTCACTTCAAATTGTAGCCGCGTTGGCTCAGCAAATCGACAACCTGAACCCACCTGTAGAGCTTTGCTGACAAATAACACGAACGTAGGAAGGAACGATTTTAGAACAAGCTATTTTTCGTCTGCAGGGCGCGGGTGTGGGGCTGCTGTGCGGCCTGTCCTTCAGCTTCTGGATGGGGATTGGCGCCATCTTGGACGGGCCAAAGCCGAGCATTCTACGTCTCACTCCCGTCGACTGCCTCAAGCCGGTGAGTGACGTCATGGGCAACACCACCACCACTATGACGAGCACTACGCTCGCTTCGATGACGTCAGCGATGACGAATTTCACCACTCAGGCTCCGGCATCAGTATCGGCAAGGTGAGTTCAAGGTCACACCTCAGGGCATTTACACCAGAAAGGCACCGGGTATCCCAGAAGTTATGAAGAGTGCTTTCGTCTTTGGCAAGCATACTAATGCCATCAGTAAGCATAGTTGGACTGGTTACTGAAAACAAAATCGTAAATTAACACAACAAAAACAACTTGAACAGCGAACAAATAAACAAATAACATACAAAGAAACAAAACAAAACAAACAAGAACCACCCCCCCAAAAAACAAACAAACAAACAAACAAACAAAAAAACAAAACAAAACAAAACAAAACCGAAACGAAAAAACAACGAACAAAAAAAATCTGTTCACCAGTTTTTACTAACTTACAGGCACATGCCACGTGCATTAGACAGTTTTAAACAGAAGGGTTAACACATAACGTACCGCCTACGTGGATTCCCCGTTCTTGCAGTTCTCTGCCTACCATATCATTCTGTCTTTTCATTATTTTTTAAAGTCATCTAATTACCCCACTCTCTTAGGGCATTGTGTGGTAGTGTGAAACAGCATCCTTACTAAACTGTCAGTCTTCTATCCGTGGGTTTACTGAAGCTCCTATATATTAGAATGGCGTGCATGAATATTCATACAAGGACAATCAGATACCTCAGAGTCGGATACAATTAGATACAGAGTTGGATACAATTAGATACAGGGTCGGATACAATCAGATACAGGGTCGGATACAATCAGATACAGGGTCGGATACAATCAGATACAGGGTCGGATACAATCAGATACAGGGTCGGATACAATTGGATACAGGGTCGGATACAATTGGATACAGGGTCGGATTACATCAGATACAGAGTCGGATACAATCAGTTACAGGGTCGGATACAATGAGATACAGGGTCGGAGACAATCAGATACAGGGTCGGATATAATCGGATACAGGGTCGCATACAATCAGATACAGGGTCGGACACAATCAAATACAGGGTCGGATACAATCAGTTACTGGGTCGGATACAACTGAATACAGGTTCGGATACAATCAGATACAGGGTCGGATGCAGCTGGATACAGCGTCGGATGCAAACAGATACAGAGTCGGATACAATTAGATACAGGGTCGGATACAATTAGATACAGGGTCGGATACAATTGGATACAGAGTCGGATGCAAACTGATCCAGAGGCGGATACACGCTGGATCAAGAGTCGGATACAATTAGATACAAAGACATTTTGTTAGGTGGACGGAAATATAAGGGCGTGTAGACAAATACTGGCGTCAAGAATTTTTAACCTTTCTTTAGTCTATGGGTGCGTTTTGTTTATGTGTGTGTGTGTGTGTGTGTGTGTGTGTGTGTGTGTGTGTGTGTGTGTGTGTGTGTGTGTGTGTGTGTAATTCGTAGTGGCCAATGTAGACATTATGATTATCATCTACTTGCCGATAGTCCTGATGCTGCCAAGATCAAAACAGACGTTTCTTCGACAATTCACCGCGTGGCCGTGCAAACAGCGCTTTATTACACTACTCTCTGTAGCGACACTCAATAACGGGTTTGGCACCTTCCAAAAGTATTGCTAATTGAAGTACTGACAGCTGATAATTTATTGCTAGAGTTCTTGTGCGTTATGGCTTGCAGTCAGACGCATGATTATGCCGATTCTGAGCCAGTATTGCTGGTCTACGAGTTCTCTGAGATTTTCAGTTTCGCAATATTCTGCCGTCGCCAAGGAGTTGAAAACGCGTTTCCTGTTCGGGTGAAGAAAGAAACGTCTGTTTGGCCTGAGCAGGTCCTTTCTTATTAACCCAGAGGGCTTTGGGTGAGGGTAAGGATGGTGGGGCGGGGGGATAGGTGTGTGTGTGTGTGCTGAGGGTAGGGGAGGGGTCGGCCCCGACCACCCTCTGCCCACTGTATGATAAGACTGGTTACAAAGAACAAACCACTGCACACCAATGGGAGCCACTTCAAGCCACTATTACGCAAGGCGTGGGTCTTCCCTGAGACCACTGCAGACTGCGTAGTAGTGGCTTGAAGTGGCTTCTAGTGATCCGAAGATTTCAGGTAAAACTATGATGGTGATTTTTGCACGGGCATGAGTTAAGGTTGCAAAAGCACAAGAAGAAGAAGAAAAAAAAAAATGCCGACTGATGGGATTGGCTATTAATCGTGTCGAAGTTGTGATCATGGATTCGAATCCGTCAGAGTCTTTCTCCTGTTTTTGTTTTTTTTGGGTCTGAAAAGTACATGAACTACTCTTCGCGCATTTCACGCTAAGCGAAGAACAAAATGGTTCGCGAAAACCTTGAAGAAAAGAAAGAAAAAAAGGCGGGGAAACATTTTCCTTTGGTCTTTGGTGTTTCTAGTTGGATGGAAGGCCGTATTAGCACACCCCTTCGAGGTCAGAAGTCATAGTCCCGCAGGTTCGAACCCGTCTCTCACCAGCCAGTGTCCGGGTCAACTGTTGCAACAGTCTCGCCTCACTCGCTTTTCGTCGCTTCTCCGTGAAGACGTTGAGTGTGTACAGGAACGGGTTGATGGCCGAGTTGAGCGGCAGAACGAAGATGGCCATGGCCACGTTGACCTCGCCGGGGATGGGAGTCCCCTTGGAGGCCAGCAGCCCCATGACTCCGATGGGGAACCAGCAGAGAAAGTCGGACACGACGATGGTGGTCAGGCGGCGGGCGATGGTGGCGTCTTGGGCGTTGTTCGAGTCGGACAGGAACGAGTTGCCCCTCACCGACCTGTAAATGTTTGCATAATATCCATCCAACTAACATAATGTTGGCAACAATGAACGTGTGTGAAAATGATAGTTGTTCTCTCTGTCCATCTGAGTTAGATGTAATAGAACACTTTTTTAAAGTTGAATGTCCTACAATAAAACTGTTCTGGCAATTCATAGAAGGGTATATTTGTAAGGTAAAAGAAGCTGAGGTTAAATTAGATACTTGTGATGTTATTTTTGGTTATCGAGGCAATGAGATCAAGGCCACTGTTTAATGGATTAATCATATCATTTTAACTGGAAATATGTGCGTGAGCAACTTTAAAAAACCGGAATGCTCCATACCCTCTAAAAATCATTTTTGATCAACAAATTCAGTTGCGAAAACTTTAAATTTAATTGTATATGAAAAAGAAAAAAAGAAAGAAAGAAAGAAAGAAAGAGACCTGTAGACGAGAAGCTGCCCGACGGCGATGAGAAGAAAAATGGTCAGATTGAGAATCACCATGACGCCGAAAGCGTAGGAATGCCCCCTGAAGGTCTTCCTGGTGATCGGCAGCGGAATACAAATGCCGGTCTGGCTGTAGAACTCCCAGTGTGACGTCACTGGCATCAACGGGATGATGGCCAGCGTGGCAGCGAGCGTCCACGCTAGGCCGCACATGGCCGCACCAAACCTGGCGCTGAAGCGAAACCCGCTGAATATGAAACGCAGCGCCAGGAAGCGGTCCAGGGTGATGAGACAGATGAAGTAGGCGGAAACCTCGCTCGACAAGAGCGACAGAAATCCTGCCGTTTTGCACAGCGCACTAGTCTTCCATTCCCTCTCCTGCCAGAGGTAGCTACCTCGATATACCTGGTCCGCTGTACCGACTATGGACAGGTAGACGCCCATCAGGAAGTCGGCCACGTTCAGGTTGGTGACGAACAAGGAGAAGCTGGATTTGAGCGAGTTCTTCTGGATGTAAACCAGTGACAGCAGACTCCCTGTGTTGCCGACGACAGCCAAAGAAGCCATCCCCCATAGACAGCCCCTGTAGATGTTGGATCGTAGCAGATCGTCACAGGACGAGATCTCGTCTCTCGGCGCGTGGCAGTTCTTCACGTTGAAGTCATCCGGTAGGGCTGCAGCACAACACAGCTTGAAGTTACTGGCGTACACGGTCTTCAGAGCCGGTAGGTAGCGCAGTAAGTCTCTGGGGAACTCCTCTAGGGGTGACCCTGTGAAGTCCAGCACCTCCAGACTTCGTGTAGAGTTGAATCCACTGCCAGATACAACCTTGAGAGCGCCGTGCGACATGTTCAGGGCTTTCACATTCGGGAAACTTTCAAGCATGTCACTGTCATACGTCTCGAGATTTGTCCGGGAAAGATCGACGATGTGGACGTGTTTCAGTTTCGTCTGCAGTTGGCCGCCTGACAGAGAAACCAGCGGATTACCGGAGAGACGAATCAGTCGGAGGTTTTGCGAGCCCAGAAAAGTCCGCACGTTGACGTGTGTGAGTTTGTTTTCGCTCAGGTCTATTTCTCGCAGGTTGGGAAACATCACGTTCGGCAGATCTTTCAGGTTACAAGCTGCGAGACTCAGCCTAATGAGATAAACGTTTAAACTCAGGTCGGCCGGGGTCATGTCTGAGCCTCTAGCGTCCAGGTACCGAACGTCCGCGTGTCCGCCAGCAGCGAATCGCCGGTTACAGACAAAAGCCAGCCCCTGACACCGACAGCCAAGCGGACACTCAGATCCGCACAGCAGCTCGTCGTCCTGCTGCGGACAGTGGAATACCCCGTCACACAGGTCATCCACGTGCACGCACACACGGGAGGCGCGACATCGGTAGAAGCCTGGACAGCGAGAGGCATCACAGGCCATCTCGTCCTCCCTCCCGGTGCAATCCGCCACGCCGTTACACCTCAGGTACACGGGCAGGCAATAGCCGTCTGGACACCGGAAGTGCGTCACGGGGCAAAGGTCACCAGGCTTCATAGCCCGCCGGCTGTAACCTCCAAACCCGTCCAGGTTCACGACAGCCGGCGGAGGGAGCGAGGGCGTGACTGGGTGTAGATACTGCGGGCACTGCTCGTCAGAGCCATCCACACAGTGTTGCATACCGTCACACCAGTGGTCCTCTGTCACGCACTGTTGGTTTTGACATTCCTTCTCGTCGCATTTCGCGTGGACGCAGAACGTCTCGTCCGACCCGTCCACACAATCCCTCCTGAAATCACACACCAGAGTGTAATGCAGCGTCTCAACTCCTCCGTCACAGACGAACATCAGGACGCCCGCAACAGCCGGCGTGGTACATACCGTCGCGTGGTGTCGCACACCGCACTTGCTCACAACGTCACATGACAGGAAGTCGTGCACCACGTGACCACCCGGGCATTTCGCCACGTGCACGCCTCTGACCAGACCTTCAGTTATGTTCGTTTCAGCCAGCGGAAGCTGTTGGCTGTCTGAAACTCTGAGGGAAGTTTTGGGAAACTCACAAATGACGTCCCTGATGTCCTTCTCCGTGGACCCGCATCTGGCTGTGTTGAGAGCGTTGCGGGCGATGCCGGGGACGAAGCAGCACGTGGGTTTGTCCATGTGGCTGTACTCCACTACCTGATTGTAGTAGGCCATGGTTCTGTCCGCCCACTGCCACACGGCACTGAGTTATACACCAAGAAGTAGTCATGAATAGCTAGTTGGGTACAACGTTAGTTGTGTGTGTGTGTGTGTGTGTGTGTGTGTGTGTGTGTGTGTGTGTGTGTGTGTGTGTGTGTGTGTGTGTGTGAGAGAGAACGAACGAACGAACGAACGAACGAACGAACTTTATTTTACATTTGGCCATACATTGGTCAGTTTTCAATCAGCCGTTGCTACACAAAAAGGCACTACAAAATGACTAAAGAAAAGACTATGAAAGGTGGAAAACATACACATGAGTAAACAAAAATGCAATATAAGAAAACACACACACACACACACACACACACACACACACACACACACACACACATATATATATATCAAAAATAGCATACTTTTTGCATATCCTGTCGAGAGGGTATAAAATGACATGTTAAAGTCACAGATGAATAATGGCCATCGACGGCCATGAGAGAGAGAGAGAGAGAGAGAGAGAGAGAGAGAGAGAGAGTGTGTGTGTGTGTGCTTTAAGCGCAGTGAGTCCTTGCATTCTTGAAGAGGCTCGCTCTACAAAAACTATGCAATATTATTATCATTATTATTCTCTCTTAAGAGCCCGAGCCGAACCACCCGCCGCCCACTATGTGATAAGACTGGTTAAAATTAACAAGCCACTGCACACCAGTAGGAGCCACTACAATCTACTATTATTATGCAAGGCGTGGACCTTCCCCGCTGCAGATTGCATAATAGTGGCTTTAAGTGGCTTTTAGTAATCTGAAGATTTCAGGTAAATTTGCGATTGTTGCATGGGTTTTTAAAAAGAGTTTTATTAGTAGTATTATTATTACTATTGTTATTATTATTATTTATTCGGCTGTTGGTAATACCTGTAAATTGCTCGGGTCGTGAGTTCGATCCCGGCTGGGGCCAAATATTGTGCTGGCTTTTTCATCGTTGCCCCGTCTTTGATATCACCCTATGTGGTGGAAAAGGACATTAAACCCCCAAACACCCACCCACCCTGGTATACCTGTAAATGGACCCCAGGGACGGTTCAGAAGTCCGCAGACCCACGTGGTACTGAGATGCTCTACTTCGGAACCCGAGGACCTCCGTAAAACGCTTCCATTCCTGAGGGGACTTGGGGCTGACGAGGTCCATTCCTTGGTCTCGGCAGTGCATGTAGGCGTCGTACCACGTGATGGGTCTCCCCACAGTGTAGAATCTGTAACACTTGTCTCCCACGTCGATCTGGCCCACGCCGCATTCGTCAGTGGTGTATGAACAGTTCATCTCATCCTCTCCTCCCGCACACTCCTGGGCTAAGTTGCAGGTCAGGTGCTGCTGGAAACTGGAATAGTACGGGACGGAGCAGTTGAACCAATTGTTCTCAAGCTGCTGTGGAGCCCGGGACACGTTGTGAACAGAATACTGTAACCTGAAACCGGTATTTCTATATTCTTCGGCAAACACAATGTTCAGCCCAAACGTGTGGTTGTAAATTGAAGTGGGGATGTACAGAAAGCCACAATAACCCTGACCAGGGCTTGTGGTGTACCATCGATTGAGTTTAAGGTCACGAATGGGATAAATACCCCAGGGTTCGTCCCAGACTAGATTTTCTCTCCGAGAGTATGTATAGAATTGGAAGGCAGCGCCGTTAGCACATCCGATATGCAGGTGACGCACAGTCACGAGCACTACACGGGACGTGATAATAAAAACGAAGTTTATGTTTGCGTGTGGAGACATTAACGTCACGCCGTCAAACAAAAAATTCGTCACAAACCCAGTGGAAGGCGATGTGGGAGTCTTCACCGCAATTTCACTGCCTTTCACTGGAGTAACACGAAAACGCAATCTCAAGACAATAGTTGTTGTGTTGAAGATCTCACGCCCTTCTCTGTTGAAACTCAGAATTAAGAGAACGGCCTTCCACGTCATATTACTGGTCGCATAAGGAGGATCCATAGCAACCACGAAGGATGGACCACACGGTTTGTGTTTTCCCGCCTGTAATCTGTGGTCCGAGTATTCCAGCCACCCTACTGTGTCCGTGCACTGACCGTCTTCGAGGGTCGCCTGAAACTCCTCCAGCTTCATCGTGATGAACTCAGTGCCAGACGTCGCCGGGAGCAACTCGCAGAAGTACTGCTCCTTGCTTCCCGCTTCCAGCACTTGCACCATCTCAAGCGTTTCGTCATCAAGGAACTTGTGAATAAATGCTCTGTAGAAAGTATTCTTCCTGAAATGATACGTGCACCTCTCGATGTCCAGCTTCCACCGCCCACGCTCAACTTCGTGTAAACCGCGTACGTTATACAGGGGCGTGTCTCGGTCGCCGTAGACGTCATCCTGGACTAGGGCTTCTGCAAAGGGACTTCCAGTTTCAGTCACATCCGGAGTGGCAATGGCACGTTTCGGAGGAAGGGTTCTCGTGGTTGTTAACGAGCCTTTGGCTGTGGTAAAGGGCGTTTGGTTATACAATGACGTTTCCTGGGCACTGTAGACGTTGTCATTCTGCGTACTTTGGACCAGGGTCTGTGTCAAGGGACTTCCAGTTTCAGTAATGGTAGTCGCAGGATTCGGAGAAAGGGGTCTCGTGTTCGTTAACGAGCGTCCGTCTCGGAGCGCAATCGTTTCAGTGTTAGCATTCACAGCATTGGAGAATTCACTGTATGGCATAACTTTTGGTTGACCAGGAGATGTTATTTTAGCGTTCAGAATACGCTTCAGTCCAGCATCCGTCAATGAACTAGATGTGTTTGTTTCTGACTCGTACGCGTTTAGGGGACCAGATGAGATCACACACGCTGTGAGAAACGTAAAGACCGGAACCACGAAAGCCATAGCAATGTGAAGTCGAAAACGTCTATACTCGTGTATTGTTATCAGAGAATGAGAAGTTGCCCTCTGGACGTAGGTACGGGTTTCCGGCATGCAAGCGAAATGGATTTATAAATTCCTGTGTTCCTGTGTCAGTCAAGCTTATGAACCTCGAATAACTTTTTTTTTTTTGCTTGCTAGCATTAATTTGTCTTCCTTCTCCAGTGTTTATTGTTTTTGCATGACGCTTACAAGAAATTTCCTCTAGGCAGGGGGAGCCGGGGTGGCCGAATGGTAGAGCGTTGGACTTCGAATGCTCGGGTCGTGAGTTCGTATCCCGGCTGGGGCCAAATATTTGTGCTGGCTTTTTCATCGTTGCCCCGTCTTTGATATCACCCGTATGTGGCGGAAAAGGACGTTAAACCCCCAACACCCCTAACACCCCTAACACCCCTCTAGGCAGATTATAAAGTATATTTGAAGTTACGAAGTTGTTAAGCTGTCTGCGAATAAACGCATGCTTCGCTTGAACATTTCGACCATTTCCTTAAATGCTACTACATGTATTTTTATGCTCGTAGATCGTTCTGAGCTGTTTTTGAGCCACCTATCGTCATGCCACTTAGACACCTGGACAGTGACAGCGTCTGTAATGCTGGCACTGAGCCAACAGAAGCGTACTCCATGACGTTACGATTACACTGAGCGCTCCCAGTAGTGTAACAACAATCGTAGGATTTTAATGTTCGACCGCTCGCGAAAAGTGTAAACGACATTTTATCGCATTAGAGCTGTACTAATCATCAAGATAAAGTATTTCGAGCGTACAGGCGCACTCGTCACAAGTGAAACCGTTCCAAGACATAAGTTGGCTTAGCAAAGATGGTTTTAAGGTTTTTATGCTGGCAAATCGTTCTGAACTCTTCTGATGGTGTCTAGCATTGCACCACTTAGACACCTGCACAGTAACAGCATCTCAAAGAATTGCACTGAGCCATCAGAAGGATGCACGTGACGCGGCAATCACGAAGGACTAAGCGAGAGGCGTGTGCGGCACTGTCAAACGTTGAGTACGAGAACTTGAGTGTTCGACCGCAGGGGATGGAACTGCGCCGTTCGAAGCGCATCGCATGCAAGCACGTAAACTTAGTTTTTCACGCATTGTTCAGCCACAGGAAAAATACGGGTTACGCTGCCTCACGTCCAAAGTTGACCATTTTCACAGACTTTGGGGAGTTCGTTGTTTGACGGGGAGACAATCTGTCATCACACTGTCACCGGATTGTCGGCCTTTTCCTTCTTATCTGCACTGTCTAAGAATGGCCAAAGTGATTATTCTTCCGGGTTATTTTTATAGTGGATGAAGCTGATCTTGCTGTCGTCTTAACTGCATAAATAAAAACCAATAATAATACATTATTTTCCCCCGCTTTTTCTTGCATTTTAGTTTAGGTAAATGTGAGTTTGCGCTCCTCAACCTTTACATTAAAAACGTTCAATATTATTTTTGAAAAATGTTTTTCCTTTCACTTTAAATGTTCTTGTGGCTGCATTGTTTCTTTTCATCGCAATCCGGCGCGAGCTATGCTTGTCTTTTTGTTTGTTTTATAAAATTTAACACTTTAGAAATGTTTCGTACAAATTATAGATAAGTATCTTTTTTGGTGCTTCTATTTAAATTATTTCCTTTTGATGTTTCTTCTTACCTTTTTGTTGTACTTTATGTCTTTTATTCCCCCCCCCCCAAAAAAAAAAAAAAAATCATGTACAGTTGTAACTTCTTACAGTAGGAATTTTAACGTGAAGGACCCCCCCCCCCAAAAAAAAAAAAAAAAAAAATCACACACACACACACACACACACACACACACACACACACACACACACACACACACACACACACACACACACACACACACACACACACACACAGAAGAAAAAAGCAAACAAAACAAAACAAAAACAGAAAGAATAAAGAATACTTACAAAATCGTCATTTAGGAATTCAAACGGCGAGAGTTACTCTTTTCTCCTTCGTCTATTTACTAGAATTTTTTACTTCCTTATTAGTCTGTAAATATTTTTAACTTCCTTTTTTTCCCCTCTGGCATTGTTTTCCTGTGGTGCGTTGTTTCCCAGACTTATTGATTACAATAGAAGTTATTCTCCACGATTCGCTCTGGAATAGATGTATGCCGCTATCTCCTTGTGTGTGTGTGTGTGTGTGCGCGTGCGCAGAGAACCTCCGACGATCGGCCCGAATTAACGGTTCCACCTACGAGAAGGAAAACTTCTTCTTCGCCCCGAGTGGGACTCGAACCTGACCATTTCGCATTGGTGACAAAGTCTCTTAACCACTAGACCACCGACCGCCTCAGTTCATACGCGCTAGCCTCTGAACGTATTCATTCGTTTATGTTCGTTTTGTTTTTGCTTTCAGTTACGATGGCCTGGGGCTGTACGAGTTGTCGTACTTGTGGTGGGGGCTGACGTCAACAATTTTCGTGGTGGCGCTCGGTCTCATTGTCAGCGTGCTCACTGGTGAGTTCAAAGGTTGATTCTGATTTAGTCAAAATTCAATTCAATTCAGTGCAATGGATAAGTTTATTGTCTGATCAATTCAGAAGATTCCTTTCTGGTTTGTCCTAAAACAAGTAAACGGTAAATTGTTAGCCGGGCTCACTGGTGAGCTCAAAAGGCTGTTTCTGATTAAATCATTTAAATTTCAGTTCAATTCAGTTCAGTTCAGTTCAATCCCAATTCAGTTCAATTTAATTCAGTTCAATCCAATTTTATCCAATTCAATTCAATTCAATATAAGATTCCGTCTAGCCTGCCCTAAAACACAAGAACAACAAATACGGAGATTCTTAAAAATCATTTATATTAGGGAAGCTGTCTCATCTGAAATACCATCGCGTCTTCTTGATCTCGGTCGGAATGCAGACTT